>CM044008.1:73459458-73561958 GCA_024085815.1 Flaveria linearis | reverse complement strand
TATAATTTATTTTTATTTGATGATATGGATAAAATAAGGTAACTTTTTGAGTATGTGAGCTTCATAGGTGATAGTTTTTGTGTTAAATCGCATTGACTATTAATAGTTCCTCATGTTATGCTATAAACTAATACCTGCTTTATAAGATTGGCCAATACTTTAGCTACTTTTGTATATGATTTGTAGAGCTTCACATCTTAATTTGGCTCCTTAAATTTAACGTGTTCAATTATTGCATTTTTTATATGTTTATGATTAAATTTTATAAGTTTTTGATACAAATTTGATGACAAAATTTTTGGTATATATGTATCAGAAACTGTAAAGGCTTGGAAATCATTATTCTGTATTTATAAAATGATCCAAGCATTGTGTGTATGATAAATTCAAAATAAACTTGAAAGTACAAGTTTAATTGTTGGATGATTGGCAGCATACAATTTTTAATTGCTTGGTTACTAAGACTCCAGTGCCCCAAAAAGATATGTTACAAGTTGTATATAGTGTACTGATAAATGAAGTGCGCAAAGTAATGTGTTACAAGCTGTATATACAGGTGCCATTTCTACTCATTAAGTAATGATGGATATTTTATATTTTATTTTGAAAGACTGGTTTAACTTGGATGTAATTTCAGTTTAATCTTGAATACTTTGGACGTGTTTTTTTCAACACTAAAGGAGTGCTAGCTATATCTTCTTCGGTTGGGGTGTTGGAGAAATTGAAGCTAAGGCAGTAATGCTTGGGCAGGTAAACCTGTATTTTATTCTTAATATAATTTTGTTCAATTCTTATACAATATGGTTTTTGGTATTGACACGTTGTGTTAGGTTCCTATACACCTTTCGTCCAATTATATTTTTTATAAATAACTATTGTGTCAGATATACAATGTGGTGTGGCATGGACATGGTATGTTAGGTTCCCATACATCTTGAATTAGTAGAGTTAATGTTGTTCTTGTTGTTTTCGACAAACCCATCTTGACTATTTATATTGACGAATCCAAACATGTTTTGAACCGAACCCATCTTGACCTAAAATCCTGCACGAAAACGCATGGCAAAAGGGCAATTGGTTCATTGCTCAGTTTGCATCTTCGATACGCTTGGTATTGCTCTTTAAGTGTGATTAAGTTTTTGGTGTTAATGTTTGTTTTAGTACTCTACAAGCATGCTGCCTAGAGAGAACATAGATAAAAGAATTAAAGATTCAACAACATGCATGTTACAGCCAAAAGATAGACAAACCATGGGTTACAACTTTAGCATAGTTTTTATTTATGAATATGAAATAAGGCTATCTTTTCCCTTGTTATATTTAGCTATATACTTTTTTAATAAATTAGGCACAAAGGTTACACAGTGAAGTAAATTTAAAGCATACCAAAAAGGAACAACACTTATATATGAGGCAAGCAATTCACGATAGGATCATCGGTTCATCAAATGCATTCAAAAAATCCAGTTCTTATAGGTTGTAAAGAATCCAACTTGTTTAGCATTTGAATGTTGGGATTTTTGTTAGTTGACGTATATTACCATTATGATTGACTTCAATTCGGCTTTTGTTTTTGTAGATTGTGATCTTCTGCTTGAGTTTTGTTTTTTGTTTTGCTGTTTTTTTAATTTGAGCAGTATACTAATATGAACAGATTCATGTAACTTATAGGCTTTTATTTATGTAGGTTCTTGTCTCGGACTTCAATGATGTGTTTCATGCAATACATTGATGTGTTTCATGTAATACAATTGCGATATATGTTATGTTTTGTTTACTTAACAATGTTTTATTGCAATTTATATTAAAAGTTTTCAATACAGTTTCATTCTTTAAGGTTTTCACAAGTATACAAGTGCTACCGCCTTCCATATATTTGGAAAAGAATAACTCTGTTTTTTTGCCATGTAAGATCCTTTTATCGGTAAGACAAATTGTTACACTATATCTTGGTGCTTTGCTTGAATTATTATTAATCTTATTCTCATAGATTAAAAAGGGTAGATGTAAACATGTTCCAAATATCATGCAACAAAATCCCGCAACATCAAGTATACATATTTTAGAAATTGTCATCGCCGCCGCATCGCGCGGGTTTACTACTAGTATATATATATATATATATATATATATATATATAATAATGGGTGTGACGGCAAAGGCATATAGGACGGGATAAAAAGAACAAAAATGAAAAAAAATTATTATTTGAATTTAAGTTAATTTAGTGTTGATGAGTACAATTAGAGTGCAATCTTAAAGTGAGGAACAAGAACTTGAAAAAAGATTGTTTCAAGCATTGAAGATTATTCAATTTTGTCTGGTTTTCGAATATTTTTACGTTGTTTCATCTTTTTTCTCGTTAATGTTATTAAACTTTGCAAGTTTATTATTGTTCTAAATATTTATAAACATTAAGAGTATTTAAATTTTTAGTACTACTTAGGTTTGGTAGAAAACTAGTATGTTTTGGTAAATATTTGGTTTTGATTTTGTATATTTGTTTATTAATCTTCTACCTTAACTATTCTCTAAATTGAATACAGACATGTGTATTGTTTTATGCTTGAAAGTTACTTCCATGCTCGTGTAGGATTGATCTTGATTGATTGCGTGACATCAAGATTAGGTTATACATGTTAAAAGTAATTACTTTTTGTTTTTAATTTCGAACTCTGATTAGAGATAATCTAAGGAGTTTGGCTGTCATTTTGATAGTATTTGCAATGTGCTAGCTTATCTAGAACCTAGGGGTAATAGATATTGCTTAAAACCTCCTATCCATTTCTTGTTAGGTAGATTTCACGAGAGCGTGTTTTGCCTTTTATTCATGGTGTTATTGTTTTAGGGTATTTAACTAAATTTAATTAAGTCGTCCTTTTTCTTAGGGTTGGAAAATATAATTTTAAAGAAATTATGGTAGAAAACCTAGGGGCGATCTTCGATTAGACATTTTAATAAACCTATCTTGTGCTTCACATGTTCCTTTGGTTTTCTTAGGGAGCAGCAACATACTTAGTTAACCCTAGATTCGCATTTTTGGAGATAGTCATATGAGTCATTGTCTTTGTTTATTGCATCTTAGTTTGATTCCTACCTAGGTAGTTATTACAGGATTGGTGTTTGTCTTTCAACACTATATTTTCCTCTCAAACTCACTTAGTCTCACTTGTTTGATGATGCGATAATCTCTAACTAACTTCATAATAATATTCTAAGTTAATGAACACTTGAAATGTTTATTCAAGATACTTGTATATATTGCTTCTCAACTCAGTTTTACAAGATTTTTACAAAGCTTACATAAATAAGTTACATTGAGAAACTATACATACTACTATCTATAGCCGGTTATACTTAGAAAATCAACTAGAACGTACATCTAGACAAATACCACATTGCTAGAAGTAAGGTATCTAAGATAACATACTATCCTAGATTAGGTAGTCATGACATGCCCATGACCTACATTTTGTTACTTACCAAAAGTTGGTAACGGTATTAACTGATAAAAGGTGAATAGTGGAATAAAGTATGGTCAACTACATGGGCGTAGGAAAGCGCCATACAGTATATCAGAGTTGGTAGCATGTGTCAGTCAGGCCATACTTGTGTCCACTGGTTCATAGTTAGTTCTTCTGAATGTTAAATGGCTTCGGAAGAATAAGTTCTTCCGAAACCATTTGCACTTCCGAGACTTCTACAAGCTTCATGTCTTTGTCCTACGGAAGGTTTTGCCTTGAATTGTTCTAAGTGTTTTACTTTAGAAGGAGAACTACTTAGTCTCGGAAGACTGAGTTCTTCCTTTAGAGGTTCTTCATCCTTAAGCTTCAGAAGATCTTCAACATAGCTTCGGAGGTGCATCTTTATCTTCGGAAGTCTTAATTCTGTTGCACTCAAAATCTTCTTCGTGTAGTTTTGGTTACACCAGCCTCATCTGATCATCTGATCCAACAAACTCCCCAAGGCTGATGCTACCAAAACTTCACTCCCTTCTTCTCAAAACTTTCAACACCAAGGAAAGGATGTATTTATCAGTCTCCTTGTTCTTTCCTGAAGTGGTGTTAAGAAGTCTATACAAGTCATTTGTTGATAGGAGATCTAATCTATTACTCTGGATGACATGTACCCTTTGCTGTGGCCTCTGAAGAGAGTTAGTTGATAGGAATTGTAGTCATATTCCTATCTAACTAAGGTATTTGAAGCAGTGCCTTTGACCATTTAAAGGAATGAACTTCCTTTAGTGGTACTCTCTTCTTCTTCCTTTCTCAACTTCAACTCCCCTTTAGTTCTTGCTTTCTTCGTCAGCTCAGCAAGATGAATGTTGCTTAGGTGATTTCTGATGTAAACAGCTACTTAGGAGTTTAAGGGATTGGAGTATGGATTTTCTACTAACTTAGCAATGTGAAATCTGCTTGAGTGTAGCAGAGATGTTGTGTTAAGTCAGTTGACTTCACCGTTCTCCCTTTTCACAACAAAGTAGTAAGAAGGTTTATCAAACCTCTACTGGACAATTTTTTTCATAGGAGTGAGGGGGCTTGTTTGGAAGTTTGTCGATTTTCCTGGTGTGCAGTAAAGTCACTAATCTTCTCCTCAGCTTCTTCTCTTCTTCCTTAAGGGAGTCTAAGTTTGTTCCTAAGAGTTGAAGAGCTTGGTCCAGTGTTCCTCGGGGTAGATCTAGGAATTCATCTCTAGTGATGGAACAGGAAGAGCTGTCAATGTATCTAAGTCCTATGGACTCTTCCTCACAAGAGATGTCGCTCAGGGTTGTGCAGTTAATGAGCTTCCTTTTTGTGACGACCCTAAAATATTTTATTAGTTATACTACGTCGGAAAAATTTTATTTATTTTTATTTTTGTTACCACTAAAAATTATAAGTAAATATATATTTATGCGTGGTTGCATACATACATAAATATGAGGTCCTACGTATACATGTTACATACATGTAAATATATTGATAATTTACATACGTACGCATATTTATGTGCCTAAAATTTATACATACGTGTATATATATATAATTTACGTGTGCATGTTTGCATGCATACACATAAATATATCAACTATGTGTGTATAAATATTATATACCCGAAATCCACACATATATTTATATATAGCTCATATATATATATACACGGGTATGCATATGTGTATATATTAACACATAAAAATTCAACTAAATCCTAAAACTAAAACCTACAACTACTAATCCCAACCCACCCAAGAAACATCACTCGAAAATTTACTACCCTCGGTTACCTTTTTGCTACACCACTCCCGAAACCACAAACCATCACCTTCTAAAACCACCATACTCGAAAACCACCACCACCATACCTCGGTTCCATATGTATCATACCAAAACCATCCCCCTACACCCACTATTCACATTAAAAGTCCAATCCTAGCCTCTCCTAGGTACCTTGTCCCTTTTTGTTTCTTCCTTCCCACCATACCCGATTCATGCTCCTATCCATGCATGTATCTCATCATCACACCTTACCATACTAAGATTCTTGTTGACTAAAGAGACCTAGTTTTCACACTAGGAATTCCTCTCAAACCGCCACCACATCACAACAATAATTACAAAGAAAAAAGGTGGCATAACTCTCGGTTCTAAGCTTCATGAAACCGCCACCTCCACACCTAGGTTATTTGTGACTCACCAAACCTACATACTACTTGCATGTATTATAAAAAGACCTCTTGACAGCCATCTTTCTTGTCCCTCGAATTGTACATCAACAAAACACCAAAAACCAAAACTCTTTCTTGCTCTCTCTCGGGTTCTCTTAAACATCACCAACTATCACCTTCATTCGATCATCACTGCCCTAAACACACACCACAGCTACTTTCTGCACCACTCCCTCGGTTGTTAATCAAACATCACCACCCTCTACTACCCTCTCACTCCCTCGGTTACTATATAAACAACCCAATACCAACAACACCAACCATCCGATTACCACCACACCAAACCGACAACCATCATCATCCACCACCATCCACGACCTCGTTGCCTTGTCTTTGGATTCCAGAAGAGAAAACCTCATCAAGCACATCTCCTAAGGTAAATAAAAAGGGTTAGATTACACATATGTTACAAAACATATATATATACATACATATTAATATGTATGTATATAAATGGATGTAGTCACCTAAAACCCGTTTTGGAAGACTTAAAACTATTAAGTTTTGAGTACTAAAAGTTCCAAAATCCAGGAACTTATATTTTAGAAAAATATATTTGAATTTTTCAAAACATATAACATAAAGGAAAATCAAATAAATATTAAATGAAAGCAATTGTGGGAATAAACATGGAAAATTCTTGTCTTTATACTAAAATAATAAACTGGAGATTTTGATATAATTTTGATAAACAAAATAATTTATATAAATTATTTTAGAATAGAAAATAGAAGAAAATGTCAAAAATATAAATAAACTTGGGAAAATTCTGATAAAATCTCAGAATGATTATTTTGAGGTATAAAAGCCTCTGGAATTATTTCAGAATTTTATACCTTATTATGATTAAAATACGAATTTTTATATGTTCTGAAATAAATAAATCGTAGTAAATAGTTAAAGTACATAATAAATTTGGATAAAATGATATACGAAATATTACAGCAACTTCTGCAGAATATATTATTTTCATAAATTATGAAGTAATATGAATATTTTTACTAAATATGTCAATTATTGTAAAAATTACAGAAACTTTTATGTTACGATTTCGACTCCGAAATAATTATATGATGCTTCATTCTATTTTCTTCTGTAAAATTTTGAGAATTTTTTATGAATAGAAGCTATTTTTAACTATTTATGGGAACATTATGAAATTTACAAAAAATAATCTCTTAATAGTTGGCTTCTATAAAAATTATATGATGTTACTGAATTATTGAACGAATTTCTATGAAATTTTGAGGAATTATTGGACAGCAAAAGATATTATGATAAATATTGAGAATATTGTGGAATTTATGGGAAATAATTTGTGAGGAAATTAGGGCTGGGAAATTTATGAAAAATTTCAGATTGTTCAAACTTATATTTTACCAAATTTGGTAATTTTTGAGCAATTATAGCTATTTTATGTGTGATTTTTGAATAAATCACAATTTATTATAAATTAAGAAATTTTGGAGACTCGAAGGTGTTTTTATAAATATTACAGTCAATGAAAACTAGAAAAAATTATTTGAAGTATTATCTGACACTGTGAACTATCTTGTTAAGTTCAAGTGGGAAGATACGGTGAGTTCATAGCCCAATTTTCAACCATTTGGTATTCCGTAACGTTTTAGGGGAAAAGTATACTTCTGGGTTGATGTGTTATTTTGAAAATATTTTGTTTGCTTACTGTCATTTGCGACACAACCATTAGTTCGAATGAGGAACCGGTCGATAATATTAGTAGCGCTACTTAGGAAAATATTTGTACCAACCGGATGAGGGTTGCTACTATTTTCCTGCATCTAACCGAATGGGGGTTAGGATGTAATATTATCTTATTCTTATTATTTCGTGACAGTATGATTATGTTTGAGCAGGTTTGGTTGTAATTTTGGTTATGATTAACACATCAACAAAAATATTTGTTTGGATTAAACCTATGTTCTCACCAACATTTTTGTTGACTGGTTTAAGTGTACTTTTTCATGAAATGAGTAACACCTTTGATTTCAGCTTTGAGATTCATGATGGTTGGGGCGAAGTCGTAGGACGGGTCTGTGTAGATTTTAGACATGCTGTAACTTAGTTGTAATTTATGGCATCAATTTTGGTATATTATGTAATAAGATGTAATCTCGTATATTAAGTAATAAAGGCTTGTCTGTATTATGTTTCGATTATATCTGTGTTTATTTAATATAAACCACTGCACTCCGATAAAAGCTAGTCACATTCCATCCGTCTCATTCACGCTTCCGCCGGGATATGACAGGTTGGTATCAGAGCCATTGGTTATATAGAATTAGTTATTTTAGGTAAATAACTAGACTATAACCATAAGCTCAAGAGATACTTTATGATTTTATGTGAATTTATGTGAATTATGTGAAATTTCATGATTTTATGTTTAAGGTTTTAACAAAACCTTCATAACTATTTGACTAACTCTTTTTGTGAAATTTTGTTAAGAAATTTTTGCAGTATGAATCCAGATAGTATTCATTATGAAACCGACCCTTCAGAAGAACCATACCATAGCAGCCCTAAAGAAATAGTACTTGAATCAGAACCATAACAGGATATAAATGTTTCCCCAACTGGAATGGAGAATACCTCAAGATTTTATGTTAGACGTGCATCAGTGCAAAGAGGAGGATATACAATTATAACTCCTAGGAAAAAGGTAAAACGTCAAAACAAGTTTAGAGCTATACCAACTAAGGATATAGAGACACAACCTCCTGATTCTCCCATAAATGAAGATAAAGTTATTAAACCAGAGTTGGATCAGGTAAAAACAGCCCGACAGACTCTTAAGAAACTAAAGAAGATACAGTTGGGAATCTGGAAAATCCAAAAGGATATTAAGAAGCTCAAGACACCCAAGCAAAGTCTTTTTACCAGGATATGGAAATGGTTTGGTAGAAACTAATAGTTATAGTTTAACTTGTTGGAATAAAAAGAAATAAGAGCTTAACTGATACATGTGCTTTTGTGTTAATATGTTTATTTGATCTATGTTAAATAAATTTTGTGTTAAGATATTTATTTGCAATATTAACCTTGAAATTCACTATAGTGAAACATGCCGCCAAAAAGAAACACTCAACCTGTCCGGAGATCAGCTCGAGTGGGGCGACCTAGAACCAGACTCGGGGAAGAAACACCCGTAGAACCTGATGTCAATAAAACTGATAGGATATCCCAGATAGTAGCCCAACAACTAGAAGCTACTTTACCTACCCTAATTAACCAACTTCAGCAAAACTTGAATATTGGAACTACCTCAAACCCACCAGCAGGGACTGAAAACATAAAAATGGAAGAACAACAGGAAGAAGAAATCCTAAATAGAATGTCAAAAGGATGTTCCTACAAAACCTTTATGTCCTGTAGACCTCGGGAATTTGATGGAAAAAGTGGAGCAGTACAAGTTTTGAGATGGCTAGATGACATAGAAGGAGTTCTGGAAATCAGCAACTGTGCTGAAAATCTCAAAACACTGTTTGCTTCACATTCCTTAAAAGGAGAAGCACAATCTTGGTGGAAAATGGAAATACATACTAAAGGTAGAAATGTTATGAATAAGCTAAGCTGGGAAGAATTTAGAAACCTAGTGATAGAAAAATACTGCCCATACAATGAAATAGAAAAACTGGAAGCTGAATTCCTAGCATTAGAGATGAAAGGATCTGCACACCGGGAGTACACTGATAGGTATAATGAACTATCTAGGTTAGTACCACACCTGATAACCTCGGAATCCAAAGGATAGGAAGGTATATTTGGGGATTAGTGCCACAAATAAGAGAATTAGTGAAATCAGCTAGAACCAAAACCTTTCAGGAAGCAGTAATCCTGTTAGGAAGTCTGACAGACGAATTGATCAGGAACGGATCATTAAGTCACCAACAGGTAGGAGAAAAGGGGAAATACACTGAAAACCATTCTGGAAAGAGATTTGGTGAAAGTTCTCAAAAAAGAATAACCCGATCTCCACCAAGAAACTTTTTGGGAACAACTCAAGAAAAGAAATTAGAAAAACCACCACAGTGTAATATCTGTCAGAGATATCATACAGGAAACTGTATGACAGTGGTGTGCTATAACTGTAAAAGGAAGGGACACGTTTCCCGAGACTGTAGAAACCCTACCAGCAACAAAACCGTCTGCTTTCAAGGTGGAAGTGAAAATCATTTCCGGAACGAATGTCCTCAACGAAAGGGTAAGGCTCCAGCTAACCAAAACCACCCTCGTGGAAGAGCTTTTATGATACAAGCTGACGAAGCTCGGAAGGAACCAGAAGTAGTTACGGGTACGTTCCTTATCAATAATCAGTACGCTAAAGTATTATTTGATACAGGAGCAACCCGCAGTTTTATCTCACATACTTTTAGACCATCAATTAGTCTAATATCTGAAAAATTACGTGACAATTACGTGATAGAACTAGCTGATGGTAAGATAATTGAAGCTGACGAAATCATTCCTAATTGCATCTTAAATTTAGATGAGTACTGTTTTGATATAAATCTGATACCTATTAAGTTAGGAGGATTTGATATCATAGTAGGAATGGATTGGTTAAGTGCAAATCATGTTGAAATCATTTGTGATAAGAAAATGATTAAGATTCCTTTGAATAAGGAAAACAAAATTCTCTGCGTATATGGTGATAAGCCATGCAATACGGTGAAACTGATTACTTGTGAAAAAGCACGAAAATTCCTTAACAAGAATTGTTTAGCATTCTTTGCTCATATTGTTGATACACAACTTGATAAGGAAAATTTGGAAAGTATTCCTGTTATAAATGAATATGCTGATGTGTTCCCTGATGAATTACCTGGATTACCACCCCCTCGTCAGGTAGAGTTTAAAATAGAATTGATACCAGGAACAGACCCTATTGCCAAGGCACCTTATCGTTTAGCACCAACTGAGATGAAAGAACTCATGACTCAGTTACAGGAATTGTTAGATAAAGGATTCATACGTCCTAGTGTATCCCCTTGGGGAGCACCAATATTATTTGTTAAAAAGAAGGATGGAACCTTTAGAATGTGTATTGATTATAGGGAACTTAATAAGGTTACTATAAAGAATAGGTATCCACTCCCTAGAATTGATGATTTATTTGACCAACTACAAGGATCCAGCTATTTCTCAAAAATAGACTTAAGATCAGGATATCATCAATTAAGAGTACAGGAAGATAACATTTCTAAGACTGCATACAGAACTAGGTATGGACATTACGAGTTTCTTGTAATGCCATTTGGGTTAACTAATATTCACATAATTTGATTAATTGCATAGGTATTGGGTAATGGGTTTTGGTGAATCATGGAGGATAATGGTTAGAACATTATAATTGCAGTAGATAAGCAATGACACCTGGCCACTGTTATTTCTTGTCTATTAATAGTATTATGTTCTGGATCATAATCCCTCATGTGAATACTAAATCCTTACTCCCTGCATTGAAAATTTTGGAGACAAAACCTATCTAAAAATATCTCCCTCTAAAGGAATCTTTCGGTTTAGGAAATCCAGTAAGTTGAACCCTAGGTACATTGGTCCATTTAAAGTTATTAATAAAATTTGTCGTGTAGCATATAAGTTGGAATTATCACAGGAATTAAGTGAAGTACACAACACTTTTTCACATATCCAACCTCAAGAAATGCCTAACCAACGAAACTCTGGTTGTGCCAATTCAAGAAATACAAGTTGATAAGAATCTGCATTTTGTAGAAGAACCAATAGCCATTGTGGGAAAAGAAATAAAGAAGTTAAGAAGAAGTAAAATTCCCATAGTAAAAATTAAGTGAAATGCAAAAGAGGACCAGAATACACCTGGGAAAGGGAAGATGAAATCAAGAAAAAGTACCCCACCTGTTTCAAGGTAACACTTGTTAAGTTTCTAAAGTATACTCCACTGAATTTCGGGATGAAATTCTTTTAACGGGGGGAGAATGTGACGACCCTAAAATATTTTATTAGTTATACTACGTCGGAAAAATTTTATTTATTTTTATTTTTGTTACCACTAAAAATTATAAGTAAATATATTTATGCGTGGTTGCATACATACATAAATATGAGGTCCTACGTATACATGTTACATACATGTAAATATATTGATAATTTACATAAATACGCATATTTATGCCCCTAAAATTTATACATACGTGTATATATATATAATTTACGTGTGCATGTTTGCATGCATACACGTAAATATATCAACTATGTGTGTATAAATATTATATACCCGAAATCCACACATATATATATAGCTCATATATATATATATACGGGTATGCATATGTGTATATATTAACACATAAAAATTCAACTAAATCCTAAAACTAAAACCTACAACTACTAATCCCAACCCACCCAAGAAACATCACTCGAAAATTTACTACCCTCGGTTACCTTTTTGCTACACCACTCCCGAAACCACAAACTATCACCTTCTAAAACCACCATACTCGAAAACCACCACCACCATACCTCGGTTCCATATGTATCATACCAAAACCATCCCCCTACACCCACTATTCACATTAAAAGTCCAATCCTAGCCTCTCCTAGGTACCTTGTCCCTTTTTGTTTCTTCCTTCCCACCATACCCGATTCATGCTCCTATCCATGCATGTATCTCATCATCATACCTTACCATACTAAGATTCTTGTTGACTAAAGACACCTAGTTTTCACACTAGGAATTCCTCTCAAACCGCCACCACATCACAACAATAATTACAAAGAAACAAGGTGGCATAACTCTCGGTTCTAAGCTTCATGAAACCGCCACCTCCACACCTAGGTTATTTGTGACTCACCAAACCTACATACTACTTGCATGTACTATAAAAAGACCTCTTGACAGCCATCTTTCTTGTCCCTCGAATTGTACATCAACAAAACACCAAAAACCAAAACTCTTTCTTGCTCTCTCTCGGGTTCTCTTAAACATCACCAACTATCACCTTCATTCGATCATCACTGCCCTAAACACACACCACAGCTACTTTCTGCACCTCTCCCTTGGTTGTTCATCAAACATCACCACCCTCTACTGCCCTCTCACTCCCTCGGTTACTATATAAACAACCCAATACCAACAATACCAACCATCCGATTACCACCACACCAAACCGACAACCATCATCATCCACCACCATCCACGACCTCGTTGCCTTGTCTTTGGATTCCAGAGTGAAAACCTCATCAAGAACATCTCCTAAGGTAAATAAAAAGGGTTAGATTATACATATGTTACAAAACATATATATATACATACATATTGATATGTATGTATATAAATGGATGTAGTCACCTAAAACCCATTTTGGAAGACTTAAAACTATTAAGTTTTGAGTACTAAAAGTTCCAAAATCCAGGAACTTATATTTTAGAAAAATATATTTGAATTTTTCAAAACATATAACATAAAGGAAAATTAAATAAATATTAAATGAAAGCAATTGTGGGAATAAACAAGGAAAATTCTTGTCTTTATACTAAAATAATAAACAGGAGATTTTGATATATTTTTGATAAACAAAATAATTTATATAAATTATTTTAGAATAGAAAATATAAGAAAATGTCGAAAATATAAATAAACTCGGGAAAATTCTGATAAAATCTCAAAATGATTCTTTTGAGGTATAAAAGCCTCTGGAATTATTTCAGAATTTTATACCTTATTATGATTAAAATACGAATTTTTATATGTTCTGCAATAAATAAATCGTAATAAATAGTTAAAGTACATAATAAATTCTAATAAAATCATAGACGAAATATTACAACAATTGGTGCAGAATATATTATTTTCATAAATTATGAAGAAATATGAATATTTTTACTAAATATGTCAATTATTGTAAAAATTACAGAAACTTCTATGTTACGATTTGGACTCTGAAATAATTATATGATGCTTGATTCTATTTGAGAAGCTATTTATAACTATTTATGGGAACATTATGAAATTCACAAAAAATAATCTGTTATTAGTTGGCTTCTATAAAAATTATGTGATGTTACTGAATAATTGAACGAATTTCTATGAAATTTTGAGGAATTATTGGACAGCAGAAGATATTATGATAAATATTGAGAATATTGTGGAATTTATGGGAAATAATTTGTGAGGAAATTAAGGCTGGGAAATTTATGAAAAATTTCAGATTGTTCAAACTTATATTTTACCAAATTTGGTAATTTTTGAGCAATTATAGCTATTTTATGTGTGATTTTTGAATAAATCACAATTTATTATAAATTAAGAAATTTTGGAGACTCGAAGGTGTTTTTATAAATATTACAGTCAATGAAAACCAGAAAAAATTATTTGAAGTATTATCTGACACTGTGAACTATCTTGTTAGGTTCAAGTGGGAAGATACGGTGAGTTCATAGCCCCATTTTCAACCATTTGGTATTCCGTAACGTTTTGGGGGAAAAGTATACTTCTGGGTTGATGTGTTATTTTGAAAATATTTTGTTTGCTTACTGTCATTTGCGACACAACCATTAGTTCGAATGAGGAAGCGGTTGATAATATTAGTAGCGCTACTTAGGAGAATATTTGTACCAACCGGATGAGGGTTGCTACTATTTTCCTGCATCTAACCGAATGGGGGTTAGGATGTAATATTATCTGATTCTTACCATTTCGTAACAGTATGATTATGTTTGAGCAGGTTTGGTTGTAATTTTGGTTATGATTAACACATCAACAAAAATATTTGTTTGGATTAAACCTATGTTCTCACCAACATTTTTGTTGACTGGTTTAAGTGTACTTTTTCAGGAAATGAGTAACACCTTTGATTTCAGCTTTGAGATTCATGATGGTTAGGGCGCAGTCGTAGGACGGGTCTGTGTAGATTTTAGACATGCTGTAACTTAGTTATAATTTATGGCATCAATTTTGGTATATTATGTAAGAAGATGTAATCTCGTATATTAAGTAATAAAGGCTTGTCTGTATTATGTTTCGATTATATCCGTGTTTATTTAATATAAACCACTGCACTCTGATAAAAGCTAGTCACATTCCATCCGTCTCGTTCGCGCTTCCGCCGGGATGTGAAACTTTTGATCTCCTTGAATTCCTCCAAGGTCAGAGGCTTAGATGGTTAAGCGGATGGCTTAGGTAATGGTTGAGTTTTGGGTTGTGTTTTGGGTTTTAAGATGAGTAGTGGTGGTGGTTGTTGAGAGGAAATGGGTGAAGGTGAAGTTAAGGCTGATGTTATAATTTCAGGAGTGTAAGGTTCTGTAGTGGGTTTAGTTTTGATGAGGGAGGGAAGAGGTGTAGGCTCAAATTTTGTTCATTGTGGTTTTGGTATTGGTTTGGGTACCATCCTCTGTACACCTTGAGCTTGATATACCTCTTTCCTTCTTCCTAAGAGAAAGTCAGCCTTGATGTTACTGACATGTCACTGTAGGGACTTTTCAAACATGGGACCTACTTGCCTGCTTGTGAAGCCGTGGCCCCTGAGATAAGCCTTCATCCAGGCTTTGTCTCCTACCTTCTTGGCAGCCGCAAGTTGGGCCTCCTCCTCCTTCTTCTTCATTTCCTTTAACATTTCTCTAGCAGCTTTCTTCGTCTCCTTATTGATTTGATCTTAATTTGTTGAAAAGAAAAAGATCGTCTCATTTTCATGAGGAGTCAGCTCCTCCTAAACCTAACCCTGGAGCATAGGAAGGCTATCCTCTCCATCCTCCGCGTTTGTTCTGCCTCTTCATTCATCCTCCTCTCCTCTTCCTCTTCGGCCAACCTTGATGCTTCCACTTTCTCCTTTTGCAGCAGTGTTGCCTTTTCTAGCTTTACAATCTCGTCAAGTGGGAGTAGAAGTATTTCTTCATTATCCAGTCCCAGGCTGATGAGCCTGTGTAAGGCCCCGTTCCCGGGCACCTTACGGTTGGTCGTCATCGCACGTAAAACATAGATTTGATATAACATAATAAAATAATGCAGCGGAATTTATAAAAGGGGTCATTCTCATTTCAACATAAAAGTTTTTACAATGCATTACATCATTATCTTGATTACAAAATACAAGCTTTCTTCACATTGCCTAGCTTTACTATGATTGCTGCTGGAGCATATGAAGCCGAGGATAATCTCGTTCATGTGAATCCTCAACAATCATAGGGTCATAAACAGTGACCTCTATTATTAAAAACATAAAATTATTCATCATAAAGAATATTCCTTAAGTACTTCCGTACATCGGAACCCTTAAGGAACTCTTGACACTCTCATGCAACATACTTTGTTGCATGTATTATGTACCCCCACTTCTAGTGCGGGTAGCATTATCAAAAGGAGAATGCCATCCTAAAAGAGTTGAGTAGCCGCCTCGTGCCATCCCCAGCAACACTGCCTGCCAACTGGAAACACATAAAAAGTCAGTGTTGCTGAGTGAGTTCTAGTTTTATAATAAACATATTATATTTCTTTTAGAAACCGTTTCTTTCACATGATCATACATCATACGTACACAGAGATAATATTCATTATTATCTTCATTATTCGTTATGCATCATCATCTTTAACTTACCATATGGATTTTGTCAGGCTTTACCCACTTCATAGCACTCGGCTATGATTACTGTGGTCGAATGACAAGAATCCCGTTTCATACTTACTTGCACATTGAATTCTCATGTACCAATACCATATGCTATACCCCGAACCGTCTTAGCTACTGGGCCGTGAATCCATAGAGCATATACCGCAGTACTAGAGGTAAGCGGTAGAGGTACCATGACCATGGTCAATCACAAAGAAGGACCAATCGACTCATTCAATGTGGAAAGACTTTATTCGTTCGTTCGTTAATGTATGTATTTATTATCTCATTACTCCTTCATTCGTTCATTAATACATGCATTCGTCATCGTGTTCCTCTTTCATTATCTTTCACTTTACGTACCTAATACTTCGTTCGTTTATCATTATAACACATGAGTGGTGAAAAATATACATACATCATCATAAGGAACACAAGCACACATATATCAATCATACATCATCATACATGACATCATACATACATAGCCTACATCAATAGTCATCTATAGGCACTTACAGAAACGTCCACGCAAGGGCTTACTCCTATATTTATCCCGAAAGCCGGGACTTGACTATGTATCTTCTCGGGCGCAACAGCTCTAATTGTCCCTCCTAAACCTTGAGGACTCATACTAGCACATCATACAAACACATACAGGCCACAATCTACCTTAAGCATGCTACTCGTGATCATACCTTAAATAGGTCAACCATACATAATTCCATAACAGGTTTATATGTGTTCCAGCCCCAAAATCGTTTAAAACAAGTAAATGAGGGGTCCTAGAAACTCACCTGTGCTTGACAAGCAGCTTCTCAATCAAGCTTTAAAGACGTGGGTCACACTACACCACCTGCAGTTAAGTTAACACTCAAAAGAGTTAATTTCTGCCTAAATTCGCTAATAGTTTCGCCCATAGTTTTGCCTAAGCGAAAGTGTAGTTTCGCTCAGCGAATCAGCAGTTTCGCTGCTAATTTTGCTGGGCAGCCTTCTGCCAGTTTCGCTGGACAGATTCGCTACCTTGAGCGTCCAACTTTCGTTGGAATTCCCTAGTTTCGCGGTGTCTAAGGGTCAACCTGGGCATCAGCGAAGTTATCTTAGAATCAATAGTTTCGCCCAGTCGAAAGTATAGTTTCGCAGTAGCAAAACTGTAGTCTCGCTGAAACTCCTCATAGTTTAGCTGGACGAACTTACAGTTTCGCTGGACGAGTGCTTAAATTCGCAGAACGAGCTGAAATTTACGAATCAACTCATTTTAACCTAAAAATCCAATCCTTTCCACCCAAACCCTTGGATTATCGTCCAGGAACCTAAATCTAAGCTTCTTACATGTTTTATTACTCTAAAACGTGCGTTTTTGGACGATTTGTGCCACTTTTAAAACCCCAAAAACCCAAATCCGGGTTTTCACCAAATGGAGCAATTATACTATGTTTCCTACCTTGATTCTTGTAGTTTAGGAGTCCACAAACACCAGCCTTCGATCCTTGACCAACCGAGCTTCGATCCGACACTTTCTCTCTCTACACTTTCTCTCTCTACACTTTCTCTCTCTAGAATTAGGCGTTTGAGTGAAAATGAGAGTTGCTCAGCTGATCCATCTATATATATGCCAGGCGTTCCCGCGACCCCAAACTCGTTATACTCGTGACCCGAAGGGTTAACTCGGTCTAATGCCCACAACCATTTTATATTTATTAAATGGTTTTCGTCTGAGCCCATCATTATTACTTGACTTGCTTAGAAAATTTTCCGGGTATTACAAGTACACCCCCTTATTTAGGTTTCGTCCCCGAAACCTGCTATTCCTCAAACAGGTGTGGGTAATGTTATCTCATCTCTTCTTCAGTCTCCCACGTAGACTCGGATCCCTTCCTGTGCTTCCACTGTACACGCACAAGAGGGACCACTTTATTCCTTAACCTCTTTTCTTTACGATCAATGATTGCCACTGGTTGGTCAACGTAATTGAGCCGTTCATCTACTTCAATATCCTCTAGTGGAACAATCATGTCTTCGTCAGCCAAGCACTTTCTCAGATGAAATACATGAAATGTGGGATGAATTCCACTTAACTCATCTGGCAGTCCAAGCCGATAGGCTACCTCTCCTACTCGTGCGATGATTCGGAAAGGTCCTATATATCTCCGGCTTAGCTTACCTCGTTTTCTGAACCGGATAATGCCTTTCCAGGGTGAGACCTTCAACATGACTCGGTCACCAACCTTGACCTCTATCGGCCTTCGCCTCTTATCAGCATACGACTTTTGTCTATCTTTCGCCGCCTTTACAAAGGCTTTGATCTTTTCTAACTTCTCAGTCGTTGCTTCAACTACCTCGACACCTCCCAGTTCCTTCTGCCCAAGGTCTCCCCAACATACGGGCGTTTTATATTTCCTACCGTACAGCATCTCGTAGGTTGGCATGCCAATGCTGGCATGATAACTGTTATTATACGAGAATTCTGCTAACGGTAAGTGATCATTCCAACTTCCCCCAAAATCGATCACGCACGCCCGAAGCATGTCTTCGAGTGTCTGGATTGTCCTCTCAGACTGACCGTCTGTCTGAGGGTGATATGCCGTACTAATATGTAGTCTCGTCCCCATCGCGTCATGGAATCCCTTCCAGAATTTCGATGTAAAACGTGTGTCACGATCAGACACGATGGACACCGGCACGCCATGAAGAGCTATGATTTCTTTGATGAACAGATCCGCCAATCTTTCAGATGAATACGTCTCGCGGATCGGTAAGAAGTGGGCGCTTTTCGTCAAACGGTCAACTATCACCCATATAGCATCATACCCTTTCGGGGTACGTGGTAGTTTCGTGATGAAATCCATGGTGATATGCTCCCACTTTCGTTCGGGTATATCCAACGGCTGGATTTTCCCATACGGTTTCTGGTGTTCCGCCTTCACTTGAAGACAAGCGCAGCACTTACTCACGTACTCCGCTACATCACGTTTCATACCCGGCCACCAATAATCTTTCTTCATATCGTGATACATCTTGGTAGCCCCGGGATGAATGGAGTACCGAGTCTTATGGGCTTCGTCCATTATCTTTCCTCGTAGATCCCCGTATCGAGGAATCCACATCCGCCCAAATCGGGTCTAAACACCAAGAGTGTTTTCTCCCAATTCCATAACTAGACCTCTCATCCTTTCGGAGTTAAGGCGATCTTCTTTCAAATCCTCGTCTTGAAACTCCTTAACCTGTGTCATCACGTCGGAGGTCATGATTAGTTGATAAGCTTTTACCCGAATCGGCTCGGGCCTTTCCTTTCGGCTAAGGGCATCCGCCACCACGTTGGCTTTGCCCGGATGGTAGTGGATCTCACAATCATAGTCTTTGATCAGCTCTAACCATCGCCTTTGCCTCATGTTCAGATCTTTCTGCTCGAAGAAGTACTTCAAGCTCTTGTGGTCCGTGAAGATGGTACACTTCGTCCCGTATAGATAGTGCCGCCAAATCTTCAACGTGAAAACCACCGCAGCTAGTTCTAGATCGTGCGTGAGATAGTTGACTTCGTGGGTCTTCAGTTGTCGATATGGAAGGCTATTACCTTCCCACGTTGCATCAACACGCAACCTAACCCAGAATAAGATGCATCCGAATAGGCTACTAAGTGCTCATTTCCCTCGGGCAATATCAAGACAGGGGCTTGTGTCCGACTCGTCTTCAATTCCGCAAAGGCCTCCTCCTATTCTCGACCCAACACGAATCTTACGTCCTTGCGAGTCAATTTTGCCCCACCAGCATAAGGCCGACCCCGTAAAAGAATGGGTAGCAAACTTCACCTTCTTGTCCTCCCGGCAATCACTAATATCGAGGACAGCCTCCATTTCCCTCACCCATTGGTGAGCATCAGCAGCGGTGCAAGAGCCATCAAAAGTAGGGGGCTTGCACCTCATAAACGCCCCGTAGTTACAACCTCGTGTTGTCTCAGGCACCGACTCCTCCTCCTCTTCCTCTTCTTCATCATCAGAAAGAACCGTTTCCGACTCTTGTTGATGCTGTCTTCCGGAGGATCGATTCCTCCCTCGCCTCTCATCTTCGCGTACAACCTTTATCACTTCGGTCACTACAGATGGTAAGATCGTCTGCATGACCTGGTGCACCTCCTCGACCACTGCCTCTTTTACCGAGGCCCTCAAATCAACACTCTCATCCACTCCCTCCGGAGGAGTAGTATCAGGTTCTTCAGGAACCTTCTTCTCTAGTCTAGGTCTTCCTTTTGTGGCTCGTGGTTCCGCACCACTTCCGCCACCGCCTCCACCACGTGGGGCTTTAGATGATCTACCACCGACCATCTTCTATCACACACTGAAAGGTTCAAACACTAACACGGTCGTTCAAGGGAATAGCTCAGTTTATGTTAAGTATAGCAAGTTCCTAATTACAGTGGCCAGTTGTGATTAGCCACTTACTGTACTCTTCGTACCCCGAGCATTACCTGTCCTGACTACATTAGTATGTAACTCTAACAGTAGCACATACTTCACATAACATGCGCACATAATACTGATTAACTTTATTAAAAATACCTGATGGCACGCAACTACTCAGATGGCATTCTCTTCCTTTTTGTCCCATTTTCAGTTTAAGTTTAGGTTTATTTTGAAAATTTACCCATTTCACTTAAACTTTGTCTCTGATACCAACTTGTAAGGCCCCGTTCCCGGGCACCTTACGGTTGGTCGTCATCGCACGTAAAACATAGATTTGATATAACATAATAAAATAACGCAACGGAATTTATAAAAGGGGTCATTCTCATTTCAACATAAAAGTTTTTACAATGCATTACATCGTTATCTTGATTACAAAATACAAGCTTTCTTCACATTGCCTAGCTTTACTATGATTGCTGCTGGAGCATATGAAACCGAGGATAATCTCGTTCATGTGAATCCTCAACAATCATAGGGTCATAAACAATGACCTCTATTATTAAAAACATAAAATTATTCATCATAAAGAATATTCCTTAAGTACTTCCGTACATCGGAACCCTTAAAGAACTCTTGACACTGTCATGCAACATACTTTGTTGCATGTATTATATACCCCCACTTCCAGTGCGGATAGCATTATCAAAAGGAGAATGCCATCCCAAAAGAGTTGAGTAGCCGCCTCGTGCCATCCCCAGCAACACTACCTGCCAACTGGAAACACATAAAAAGTCAGCGTTGCTGAGTGAGTTCTAGTTTTATAATAAACATATTATATTTCTTTTAGAAACTGTTTCTTTCACATGACCATACATCATACGTACACAGAGATAATATTCATTATCATCTTCATTATTCGTTATGCATCATCATCTTTAACATATCATATGGATTCTGTCAGGCTTTACCCAATTCATAGCACTCGGCTATGATTACTGTGGTCGAATGACATTTCATACTTACTTGCATATTGAATTCTAATGTACCAATACCATATGCTATACCCCAAACCGTCTTAGCTACTGGGCCGTGAATCCATAGAGCGTATGCCGCAGTACTAGAGGTAAGCGGTAGAGGTACCATGACCATGGTCAATCACAAAGAAGGACCAATCGACTCATTCAATGTGGCAAGACTTTATTCGTTCATTCGTTAATGAATGTATTTATTATCTCATTACTCCTTCATTCGTTCATTAATACATGCATTCGTCATCGTGTTCCTCTTTCATTATCTTTCACTTTACGTACCTAATACTTCGTTCGTTTATCGTTATAACACATGAGTCGTGAAAAATATACATACATCATCATAAGGAACACACGCACACATATATCAATCATACATCATCATACATGACATCATACATACATAGCCTACATCAATAGTCATCTATAGGCACTTACAGAAACGTGCACGCAAGGGCTTACTCCTATATTTATCCCGAAAGCCGGGACTTGACTATGCATCTTCTCGGGCGCAACAGCTCTAATTGTCCCTCCTAAACCTTGAGGACTCATACTAGCACATCATACAAACACATACAGGCCACAATCGTACCTTAAGCATGCTACTCGTGATCATACCTTAAATAGGTCAACCATACATAATTCCATAACAGGTTTATATGTGTTCCAGCCCCAAAATCGTTTAAAACAAGTAAATGAGGGGTCCTAGAAACTCACATGTGCTTGACAAGCAGCTTCTCAATCAAGCTTTAAAGACGTGGGTCACACTACACCGCCTGCAGTTAAGTTAACACTCAAAAGAGTTAATTTCTGCCTAAATTCGCTAATAGTTTCGCCCATAGTTTCGCCTAAGCGAAAGTGTAGTTTTGCTCGGCGAATCAGCAGTTTCGCTGCTAATTTCGCTGGGCAGCCTTCTGCCAGTTTCGCTGGACAGATTCGCTACCTTGAGCGTCCAACTTTCGTTGGAATTCCCTAGTTTCGCGGTGTCTAAGGGTCAACATGGGCATCAGCGAAGTTATCTTAGAATCAATAGTTTCACCCAGTCGAAAGTATAGTTTCGCTGCAATGAAACTGTAGTCTCGCTGAAACTCCTCATAGTTTCGCTGGACGAACTTACAGTTTCGCTGGACGAGTGCTTAAATTCGCAGAACGAGCTGAAATTTACGAATCAGCTCATTTTAACCCAAAAATCCCATCCTTTCCACCCAAACCCTTGGATTATCGTCCAGGAACCTAAATCTAAGCTTCTTACATGTTTTATTACTCTAAAACATGCGTTTTTGGACTATTTGTGCCACTTTTAAAACCCCAAAAACCCAAATCCGGGTTTTCACCAAATGGAGCAATTATACTATGTTTCTTACCTTGATTCTTGTAGTTTAGGAGTCCACAAACACCAGCCTTCGATCCTTGACCAACCGAGCTTCGATCCGACCCTTTCTCTCTACACTTTCTCTCTCTACACTTTCTCTCTCTAGAATTGGGCGTTTGAGTGAAAATGAGAGTTGCTCAGCTGATCCATCTATATATATATGCCAGGCGTTCCCGCGACCCCAAACTCGTTAAACTCGTGACCCGAAGGGTTAACTCGGTCTAATGCCCACAACCATTTATATTTATTAAATGGTTTTCGTCTGAGACCATCATTATTACTTGACTTGCTTAGAAAATTTTCCGGGTGTTACAAGTCCACCCCCCTTATTTAGGTTTCGTCCCCGAAACCTGCTATTCCTCAAACAGGTGTGGGTAATGTTATCTCATCTCTTCTTCAGTCTCCCACGTAGACTCGGATCCCTTCCTGTGCTTCCACTGTACACGCACAAGAGTAACCACTTTATTCCTTAACCTCTTTTCTTTACGATCAATGATTGTCACTGGTTGCTCAACGTAATTGAGCCGTTCGTCTACTTCAATATCCTCTAGTGGAACAATCATGTCTTCGTCAGCCAAGCACTTTCTCAGATGAAATACATGAAATGTGGGATGAATTCCACTTAACTCATCTGGCAGTCCAAGCCGATAGGCTACCTCTCCTACTCGTGCGATGATTCGGAAAGGTCCTATATATCTCGGGCTTAGCTTACCTCGTTTTCTGAACCGGATAATGCCTTTCCAGGGCGAGACCTTCAACATGACTCGGTCACCAACCTTGAACTCTATCGGCCTTCGCCTCTTGTCAGCATACGACTTTTGTCTATCTTTCGTCGCCTTTACGAAGGCTTTGATCTTTTCTAACTTCTCAGTCGTTGCTTAAACTACCTCGACACCTCCCAGTTCCTTCTGCCCAAGGTCTCCCCAACATACGGGCGTTCTATATTTCCTACCGTACAGCATCTCGTAGGGTGGCATGCCAATGCTGGCATGATAACTGTTATTATACGAGAATTCTGCTAACGGTAAGTGATCATTCCAACTTCCCCCAAAATCGATCACGCACGCCCGAAGCATGTCTTCGAGTGTCTGGATTGTCCTCTCAGACTGACCGTCTGTCTGAGGGTGATATGTCGTACTAATATGTAGTCTCGTCCCCATCGCGTCATGGAATACCTTCCAGAATTTCGATGTAAAACATGTGTCACGATTAGACACGATGGACACCGGCACGCCATGACGAGCTACGATTTCTTTGATGAACAGATCCGCCAATCTTTCAGATGAATACGTCTCGCGGATCGGTAAGAAGTGGGCGCTTTTCGTCAAACGGTCGACTATCACCCATATAGCATCATACCCTTTCGGGGTACGTGGTAGTTTCGTGATGAAATCCATGGTGATATGCTCCCACTTTCGTTCGGGTATATCCAACGGCTGGATTTTCCCATACGGTTTCTGGTGTTCCGCCTTCACTTGAAGACAAGTGAGGCACTTACTCACATACTCCGCTACATCACGTTTCATACCCGGCCACCAATAATCTTTCTTCATATCGTGATACATCTTGGTAGCCCGGATGAATGGAGTACCGAGTCTTATGGGCTTCGTCCATTATCTTTCCTCGTAGATCCCCGTATCGAGGAATCCACATCCGCCCAAATCGGGTCTAAACACCAAGAGTGTTTTCTCCCAATTCCGTAACTAGACCTCTCATCCTTTCGGAGTTAAGACGATCTTCTTTCAAAGCCTCGTCTTGAAACTCCTTAACATGTGTCATCACGTCGGAGGTCATGATTAGTTGATAAGCTTTTACCCGAATCGGCTCGGGCATTTCCTTTCGGCTAAAGGCATCTGCCACCACGTTGGCTTTGCCTGGATGGTAGTGGATCTCACAATCGTAGTCTTTGATCTGCTCTAACCATCGCCTTTGCCTCATGTTCAGATCTTTCTGCTCGAAGAAGTACTTCAACCTCTTGTGGTCCGTGAAGATGGTACACTTCGTCCCGTATAGATAGTGCCGCCAAATCTTCAACGTGAAAACCACCGCAGCTAGTTCTAGATCGAGCGTGGGATAGTTGACTTTGTGGGTCTTCAGTTGTCGAGATGCATAGGCTATTACCTTCCCACGTTGCATCAACATGCAACCTAACCCAGAATAAGATGCATCCGAATAGGCTACTAAGTCCTCATTTCCCTCGGGCAATATCAAGACAGGGGCTTGTGTCCGTCTCGTCTTCAATTCCGCAAAGGCCTCCTCCTGTTCTCGACCCAACACGAATCTTACGTCCTTGCGTGTCAATTTTGCCCCACCATCATAAGGCCGACCCCGTAAAAGAATGGGTAGCAAACTTCACCTTCTTGTCCTCCCGGCAATCACTAATATCGAGGACAGCCTCCATTTCCCTCACCCATTGGTGAGCATCAGCAGCGGTGCCAGAGCCATCAAAAGTAGGGGGCTTGCACCTCATAAACGCCCCGTAGTTACAACCTCGTGTTGTCTCAGGCACTGACTCCTCCTCCTCTTCCTCTTCTTCATCATCAGAAAGAACCGTTTCCGACTCTTGTTGCTGCTGTCTTCCGGAGGATCGATTCCTCCCTCGCCTCTCATCTTCGCGTACAGCCTTTATCACTTCGGTCACTACAGATGGTAAGATCGTCTGCATGACCTGGTGCACCTCCTCGACCACTGCCTCTTTTACCGAGGCCCTCAAATCAACACTCTCATCCACTCCCTCCGGAGGAGTAGTATCAGGTTCTTCAGGAACCTTCTTCTCTAGTCTAGGTCTTCCTTTTATGGCTCGTGGTTCCGCACCACTTCCGCCACCGCCTCCACCACGTGGGGCTTGAGATGATCTACCACCGACCATCTTCTATCACACACTGAAAGGTTCAAAAACTAACACGGTCGTTCAAGGGAATAGCTCAGTTTATGTTAAGTATAGCAAGTTCCTAATTACAGTGGCCAGTTGTGATTAGCCACTTACTGTACTCTTCGTACCCGAGCATTACCTGTCCTGACTACATTAGTATCTAACTCTAACAGTAGCACATACTTCACATAACATGCGCACATAATACTGATTAACTTTAATAAAAATACCTGATGGCACGTGACTACTCAGATGGCATTCTCTTCCTTTCTGTCCCATTTTCAGTTTAAGTTTAGGTTTATTTTGAAAATTTACCCATTTCACTTAAACTTTGGCTCTGATACCAACTTGTAAGGCCCCGTTCCCGGGCACCTTACGGTTGGTCGTCATCGCACGTAAAACATAGATTTGATATAACATAATAAAATAACGCAGAGGAATTTATAAAAGGGTCATTCTCATTTCAACATAAATTTTTTTACAATGAATTACATCGTTATCTTGATTACAAAATACAAGCTTTCTTCACATTGCCTAGCTTTACTATGATTGCTGCTGGAGCATATGAAACCGAGGATAATCTCGTTCATGTGAATCCTCAACAATCATAGGGTCATAAACAGTGACCTCTATTATTAAAAACATAAAATTATTCATCATAAAGAATATTCCTTAAGTACTTCCGTACATTGGAACCCTTAAGGAACTGTTGACACTCTCATGCAACATACTTTGTTGCATGTATTATGCACCCCCACTTCTAGTGCGGGTAGCATTATCAAAAGGAGAATGCCATCCCAAAAGAGCTGAGTAGCCTCCTCGTGCCATCCCCAGCAACACTACCTGCCAACTGGAAACACATAAAAAGTCAGCGTTCCTGAGTGAGTTCTAGTTTTATAATAAACATATTATATTTCTTTTAGAAACGTTTCTTTCACATGATCATACATCATACGTACACAGAGATAATATTCATTATTATCTTCATTATTCGTTATGCATCATCATCTTTAACTTATCATATGGATTCTGTCAGGCTTTACCCACTTCATAGCACTCGGCTATGATTACTGTGGTCGAATGACAAGAATCCCATTTCATACTTACTTGCACATTGAATTCTAATGTACCAATACCATATGCTATACCCCGAACCGTCTTAGCTACTGGGCCGTGAATCCATAGAGCGTATGCCGCAGTACTAGAGGTAAGCGGTAGAGGTACCATGACCATGGTTAATCACAAAGAAGGACAAATCGACTCATTCAATGGGAAGACTTTATTCGTTCGTTCGTTAATGTATGTATTTATTATCTCATTACTCCTTCATTCGTTCATTAATACATGCATTCGTCATCGTGTTCCTCTTTCATTATCTTTCACTTTACGTACCTAATACTTCGTTCGTTTATCGTTATAACACATGAGTCGTGAAAAATATACATACATCATCATAAGGAACACACGCACACATATATCAATCATACATACATAGCCTACATCAATAGTCATCTATAGGCACTTACAGAAACGTCCACGCAAGGGCTTACTCCTATATTTATCCCGAAAGCCGGGACTTGACTATGCATCTTCTCGGGCGCAGCAGCTCTAATTGTCCCTCCTAAACCTTGAGGACTCATACTAGCATCATACAAACACATACAGGCCACAATCGTACCTTAAGCATGCTACTCGTGATCATACCTTAAATAGGTCAACCATACATAATTCCATAACAGGTTTATATGTGTTCCAGCCCCAAAATCGTTTAAAACAAGTAAATAAGGGGTCCTAGAAACTCACCTATGCTTGACAAGCAGCTTCTCAATCAAGCTTTAAAGACGTGGGTCACACTACACCGCCTGCAGTTAAGTTAACACTCAAAAGAGTTAATTTCTGCCTAAATTCGCTAATAGTTTCGCCCATAGTTTCGCCTAAGCGAAAGTGTAGTTTCGCTCGGCGAATCAGCAGTTTCGCTCGGCGAATCAGCAGTTTCGCTGCTAATTTCGCTGGGCAGCCTTCTTCCAGTTTCGCTGGACAGATTCGCTACCTTGAGCGTCCAACTTTCGTTGGAATTCCCTAGTTTCGCGGTGTCTAAGGGTCAACCTGGGCATCAGCGAAGTTATCTTATAATCAATAGTTTCGCCCAGTCGAAAGTATAGTTTCGCTGTAGCGAAACTGTAGTCTCGCTGCAGCGAAACTGTAGTCTCGCTGAAATTCCTCATAGTTTCGTTGGACGAGTGCTTAAATTCGCAGAACGAGCTGAAATTTACGAATCAGCTCATTTTAACCCAAAAATCCAATCCTTTCCACCCAACCCTTGGATTATCGTCCAGGAACCTAAATCTAAGCTTCTTACATGTTTTATTACTCTAAAACGTGCGTTTTTGGACGATTTGTGCCACTTTTAAAACCCCAAAAACCCAAATCCGGTTTTCACCAAATGGAGCAATTATACTATGTTTCTTACCTTGATTCTTGTAGTTTAGGAGTCCACAAACACCAGCCTTCGATCCTTGACCAACCGAGCTTGGATCCGACACTTTCTCTCTCTACACTTTCTCTCTCTAGAATTGGGCGTTTGAGTGAAAATGAGAGTTGCTCAGCTGATTCATCTATATATATGCCAGGCGTTCCCGCGACCCCAAACTCGTTAAACTCGTGACCCGAGGGTTAACTCGGTCTAATGCCCACAACCATTTTATATTTATTAAATGGTTTTCGTCTGAGCCCATCATTATTACTTGACTTACTTAGAAAATTTTCCGGGTGTTATAGCCTGTCTATTGTAACACCCATAATTTTTTGACAAAATAAAAGAAAAGAAAGATAATAAGGGAAGAAAGATAAAAGTGTCTTAAAGAAAATGAGAAGGGACAAAAGTTGAGGGACTAAAGTGTAAAAAGGACAAAATAATATTATTATTATGTTTAAAGTGGGCATGGCCGCCCATAACTTCTGTTA
Source organism: Flaveria linearis (assembly GCA_024085815.1). NCBI lineage: Eukaryota > Viridiplantae > Streptophyta > Magnoliopsida > Asterales > Asteraceae > Flaveria > Flaveria linearis. Next base: position 73,533,014 of record CM044008.1, on the reverse strand, counting down.
CATCACTACTTTCAGGATTTTAGAGAGAGAAAGCAGAGTTTTATCGAGTTTTAGAGAGAAGAAGTAGAAGAAGCTGCTAAAAGGTAAGATTTTTTCGTATATGTTCGGTTTCAACTGAGTTTTTAGCTTTAGAACCGAGTTCTACGTGTACTTATGTGTTTATGTGTATTCGGATACATATGTTCTTGGTGTTTAGGTGTTAGAAAACTTTGAAAGTTTAAGTTTGAAGGAGTTGAGCTTGGAAGCAGTCTAGGTGAGTTTCTAGACCCTGGTTTTTATATGTTTTTAAAAGCTTTTGGGGCTGAAAATGTATGTAAAATATTTTTATAAGTGTTATGTATGTAACTATATGTATATGTGTATGTGTTTGGGTGTTTTATGGTTGTAAATTCTTGTTGATGTTTAGAATGGTAGTAACAAGCTTAAAATATGTTTAAGATGATGTTTGGGACTGAAAAATAACTTAGAAACATGTATATAGTGGCCATGCACCCAAACAGGGCCCATGCGCCTAAGAAATTGACTTAGAAAGCCTAAGTGAGGCTCATGCGCCCAAACAGTACCCTCATGTGTTAGATCTTATATGCACAAGAGACATACAAGATTGATGTGGTTAATATGTTATGATCCAAGTCGGGTCATACCCAATAACAAGCTAAACAAACACCAATAAATATTTATTTGTTGATATGATCAAACAAATAAATATTGACACCAATTTAGAAAATGGGCTTTCTAAATTATGGCATTTGAAATAGAACAAATTATATGGATAATTTGTTCATGAGAAATTATTTGTATTATTATTTAAATAGGTTAAATAATAATAAATAAAAGTATGTTCAAGTTATAAAATTAAAAGGGGTTTAATCTTATAAACTTATGAGTTAAAGAGTGTGAAATTTTATAAAATTAAAATGGGTGGGAACCCAATTTAAAGAAAATTCGGCTGCCCCCTTGTTGTCCTTCCTTGGGATTCTTTTGTCTTGTTTTAATACAAGACTTAAACCATTTCACACTCCACTAAAACTAAAACTCTCTCACACACAAAGCAAAACTCTCTCTTCCTCTTTCTTGGCTCAAACATTCGGATTTAGAATAACCTTGGCTGAAATTTTCGGATTTATTTTGGTGCTCAACTTCCTAACTAGTTGGGTGTTTGGCAAGAAGCTTGTGGGTATACTAGCTTGAGGTCTTCTTCTTCGGAGGCTTACAATCTGTTAGGACCGAGTACGAATGGTACTAACCGCATCTACGTGAAAACCGGATCAAATAGTGCGGACTCGTATTTGATTGGCGATCCAATCAGGGAGAACGTTAATCTGATCACAACTAACGATTAGAAAACGTTAAGAATTGATTATGAATGATCAGGAACGCTCTATGAAGTTGGAATGGACGACTTGTACGTTCTGGGACGGCTAGGGTTGTGAATTCTCAAAGTATTTTATTTTTCCACGAATTAAGTGGTATTTATAGGTTACAGTCTTCATTCGTACGACTGAGCCATGAGTATGGCTCAGTCATGCGACTGAGTCATACGATGCATTCATACGTATGTATGAACCATAAGATTGAATCATTCATATGACTGAGTCATTCGCATGACCCAGTCGTGTGACTGGCTCACACGCATGGTTCAGTCGTGCGACTGGGTCATAAGACTTAGTTAAACACATTTCTGAATCTTTATTGACACAGAACTATGTATAACAACTGTAAACCCATATAACATGTTCATATATGTGTGTAATAAACACTAAAATAAAGACACAAGACACTCAATAACACATATTCATTCATTCAAGAGTCTTTCATTACAAATATCAAATGATTACATCAGTATAACAAAAAGAAAGTCCTTAAACATTTAAGTACATTAGAACTGGAACTAGGGACATGTGTACCAACAAACTCCCCCTTGGACCTAGTTCTACCTATTCTCTGACTTCCTTTGAAAACTCTTCATATCTCTTGAATCTCTCTTCCTTTGAGACCCCAACATGAATATCAAATGCAAAGCATAATTGTATAACGTGTTGAACTGAAGTGCTTGCATGATATCCTGCATATCAAAAAACAGTGGCTACTTGTACAAAGTATATATATCATTTGCTGACAAGTTCGTGAGCCACATTGGGTCGAACACCCTTATTGTCTCTAAAGTCCCCTTTCGATCCAACACAATGACTGCTTCTCCAGTACGCCAGTCATAGTACCACCATTTAAAATGGGGTGTAAAGTTGTGTGGCATCTCCCTCATAGGAATACGTGACATTGTGCGCTGAGGTTGCCATTTCAAGACAACTTTCGGTCGACCAGAGATCGGATCAACTTCTATTTTGTGTATAAACCTTCTGGGCTGTTATGGCTTGAAGTTAACCCCCTCGTGTGGTGCTCTTTCTTCAATGCTTTCTCGAACCATCCCGGTATCATTCCAGGAACTGCATAAAGCAGGTTCAAGCAAGCAAGTCGATTTAACTCAAATCCAGGAAGAGTTTTCAAATCGTGTGGAAATCTGAAATACTCAATTCCCTTCTCTCTTTTCACTGCGTAGACATTTAGATCATCAAGGTACGCTCAGCTAATGATTTTGCCTGACACCTTCTGATGCTTTTTGACCTTGTAGAGCTTGGTGTAGGCGTTTGACTTTGTTGGCTCCCTCTGCTTTCTCATTTCTTCCAGACAAGCTTCCCACTCAGCTTTACGTTTTACCATGTCTTCATCATCAGCCTGAGATATGTCTTCTGTAGCTTCTTTCCTCGGCTACCCTCTCTTCTACTTTGTCGAAGGCGCTGCTTGCAAACGTCTCTCCCAGATCCGGTAATACATCGCTATCGGCGTTAGTGTACTGGGATAATAGTTAGCTATCACATCTTCAATCTCAACCTCATCAACCCCTTGAAGTTCTTCATCACTGACTACGTCAACTTCGGCAGCATCTTTGACCAATTCGTCCGGGTTGAGCCGGAACATCTCAGCAAGTTGCTCATCAGTAAGGTCAAGAATTATTTCTCCTTCTTCAGGAGTATAACTCACAGACCTCCTGACTATCCCTTGCAAATCAAGTATCATAGTTAATTGAGACTTGATTTGCTGTAGGGGAGCAACATCATACTCGTCTTGCTGAGATGATTGATCTGATTGATTAAAACATGTAACACACCAATACTTAGTAAGTAATCAAGACAATAAAACATTTGATACCGAAATATAAACATTAATTTACATAACATTACTACATGATTCAAGTACAAAGCTTTCATAAATACAGACATCTAAACTTTACTTTTGTCTTGAATCATGCTGGGATCTTCTGCAGTCGGGGAAGTAGGTGGGGCAGAGGATGATGCTTTTTGGTCTTGCTTTTATTTGTTCTTCTTTCCTGACCCTGAGCTGAGGCAGATGCAGCTGTATCTCCTTCTTCATCATCATTATCTTCCCACCTTCCTCTTGTTTCTCCATCACCACTGACCTCATCATCATCACTCTCATCATCTTCTCCATCATCATCATCATCATCATCATCATCTCCTTCTCCGATCTTAATAGGCTCAACCTTAGATCCTTTTAGCTTGAGCATGATGGTCTTATTGGCATCCTCCAACTCCTCTAGCTTCTTTACTGATTCCACCTTAGGCCCTTAAAGTTGGGTAATCTGCTGGGCTTGCTGTCAGATCTGCTGTGCTTGGGTAGCATTGAGCTCCACAAGCTAGCGTATCTGTGCAGTCTTCTCCTCATCAGCAGCAAACAGCTTCAGCACCATATGGTTCAGTGCTGAAAGCTGTTCCTCCACTCCAATGGGAGGAAGGGATGATCCTGTAGGGAATATGGGATTGGAGGATGTTCCGGCTTGGTGGCTGGTGGTGGTAGTTATGGCTGTGGTGAATATGGGTGGTGGTGAATGAATGGGTGGTGAAGTATGGGCTGTAGAAGTGGAAGGTGGAGGTGTGGTAGTAGTAGTGGGTGGTGTGGTAGTAGTGGTGGTGGCTGTAGTGGTAGAAGTGGTGGTAACCAACGTGAACCTCGGCCTCTTCCCCTTCTTGCCATAGGGTTGAGCCATCCTCTTTTTCCTCGATCCCTTGGATGCAGATGCTCCCCTTGGCTACTGAGCTGGTCTGGGGAGTAAGATGGATCAGAAGTAGCCTCCCCAGACTCACCCTGGCGTCCACCAACCACCCTAACGCCTCTCTTAGTGGATACGACCCGACTCCCCACCGTTCGCAGCAGACGCTCCTCATCAGACTCCTCCTCCTCATCAGGTTGGAACTCCTGATTGAATCCGGCAGTCTCAGCACCTCCTTGGGTGGATGGTGGAGATGTCATATCAGTAACAGTGGCCCTAGATTGGGTATGGCCCGTATCTCCACCATCACCACTGTCATCATCATCGGAGTCATCAGAGATGACTACATTCTCCAGATCCGAATCACTGTCGTCATGCCTCCACTTTTTGCCTCTCGGTGCCATATAATCAGCCCTTGCTAGATGCCCGAATAACCTTCGAACCGGGGGCTTTTGAGTCTTGGCCCTATACACTTTCATCCTTCCAAGTGTGGTGTCATCCATAATCTCTAGTTTCACCTCTTCGGCTGGACTCTTTGGCAGGTCGGGAAGTTTGCTGTTGAAGATCATCCGCAAGAAGCGCGGATACATGCAAAAAACCTCCTTCCCTTTAGCTTCGATGTTTTCAACAAGATAGTTGAAAACATCCTCGAGAAGCTGAATCTCGCTTTTAGCACCAATGCGACAAATGCATGTTGCGTTTGATCGCAAAGCTCGTCAAATCCTCCTCTTCGTGAAGCAATGCACTTTAGTAGAACATGGGCGAGTACATGAATTGGGGGCACATGTTGCTTTTATTAAAGACACCGGCGTTGATGTCGCCGGCGTACTTAATGCGTAGAAAGAAACCATGCACTACCCTCGGGTGCAACTTGGTGGGGTGACCACCATCATCACCCAAAGCCAAGACACTCCAGAAATCATCTTCACTGACATCAATATCCTGACCCAGTATGGAGCTCCGAATCCTGTAAGGCTCCACTGAACGGTCAACCACAGCATTCTCCCAGAATAGCCACTGATGGGAGCGGTATGGAGTGCAATGAGTGGAGATAGCCGTGTGAATCCGTGATCTAGTAAGAAACTCAATAATCCCGGTGAAATCTGCGGCATTCCTTGATGTCGGGTCCAAGTGAGCATAGATGTTGTGCTTGGGGTTGATCACCTACCTATCAGCCATCTGTAGAACAAGTTAAAGAAACATGTCAGATTTAACGAATACAGACAGAATGATTAAATTTGACAATCTTTCTCAAGTGTGATTCAACCGTGCGATTGAGTCACACGACTGAGCCTAATCGTACGATTGAGAATCCGACCGTGTTGAGTCGTGTGACAATCCATACGATTGAGCCAGTCGGATGACTGGATGGATGATTGGTTCAACCGTGCGATTGAATCATGCGTATGATTCAGTCGTACGATTGAAGTTCATTCGGGTGTCCAGTCGCACATAGACAAACCGCCTCTTGTGATTTTGAATTTTTGCATTTTATCATCATTTTGCTTGAACAACGTATCCACAAACTCGTCTCATTTTAAACACCCAGCGCATTTAATTTGACTTTAATGATAGTTTAGGTGTCGTTTTTTGTGACAACCAGTCCCAAGGTCACTATTCTAAACCCTAATTTAATTGCATCATTTCCCATCTTATGAGTACTAATAATAGAAACAATTTAACTATATCAATAATATTAGAGTCACCATTTGTTATTTGATCCATTTTTATGATTCTATGTGATTTTGTGAATTTTAGTTATTTCAAGTCTTATATTTTAGAAACTTAGTGCCCGGGAATGTTAGTTATTCACCCTAAGTAGAATTTAAAATATTAATTGAAACAATTATAAGTGTGTGCATACACACATTAATTTTCGGCTAATGCATGCATAATCATGCACAAGACAAATCAACTAACTAGAAACTTTTACCATCTAAAATACTACACTACACAACAAATTAACACTACATAATATCAATTTACAATTAAAATTTAAAACAAAAACACTACACAAAATGCCAAAATCGGCCGCCCCCTTCACCCACTCTCCTTTAGGGGTGTTCAAAAACATCCGAATCCGAACATCCGATCCGAAAATCTGAAATTCCGAATCCGAATTATCCGAAAATTCGGATATCCGAATTTTCGGATATCCGAAATTCGGATATACGAAAATATGGATTCGGATTCGGATAGTTATTTCAGGAATTTTCTGATATTTCGGATATCCGAAATATCCGAAATTATTAAATTAATTATATATTTTTTATAATTTAATTATATATTTAAAGAAAGTTACCCACCTCAATTCCCTATGTCCCCAACTCCCCATCGACCATCAGATGAACATCCCAAAGTCCCCAACTCCACAATTCCTAAAATACTTGCAGCCATCGGCCGCCCCTTCGCCGCCGTCCCCTATCAGTCGCTGGTCACAGGTCGCTCCATCAGTCGCTCATCACCCATCAATCGTTTGTCGCCCATCAGTCGCTCGTCGCCCATCATTTGCTCGTCGCTCATCGCCCCTCATCGCCCCTCTTCAGGTCGTCGCCCTCCTCTTCCGGTCGTCGCCCTCCTCTTCCAGTCATCGCCCTCCTCTTCCGGTCGTCGCCCTCCTCTTCCGGTCATCTCCCTCCTCCGGTCGTCGCCCTCCTCCGGTCATCGCCCTCCTCTTCCGGTCATCACCCTCCTCTTCCGGTCATCGCCCTCCTCTTCCGGTCATCGCCCTCCTCTTCCGGTCATCGCCCTCCTCTTCCCGTCATCGCCCCTCCTCTTCCGGTCATCGCCCTCCTCTTCCGGTCAACGCCCTCCTCTTTTGGTCCTCTTTCTCAATCTGTCACTCACAGGCACTTCACTCTTGTGTATTATTTGAATTTCAAACTAAACAGGGTAAAAGTTGGTTTATAACTATTATCTATTTTTTTATACATGCTAATTTGGATATCCGAAAAATTATCCGAATCCGTATCCGAATTTTCGGATATCTGAATTTCGGATATCCGAAAATTCGGATACGGATTCGGATAGTAAAATGAGCTATCCGAAAATTTCGGATATCCGAAAATCGGATATCCGAAAATGAACAGCCCTACTCTCCTTCCACCATGAACTCCCCAAAACCACTTCCACACTACTCCACACTCCATTAGCATGCAAGACACTTTCAAACTCCTCTCTCTCTCTCTCTCTCCCTCTCGGATCCTCTCACAAGCAAACACACCCACAACCACAATCCTCTCCATTTCAGCTCCATAGTCGAAGAACAACATCAAGCACATCGGCCAAGCTTCAAACCGTAAGAAGGTGTCCCTTTTGTGAGCTTTTGGTGCTTGAATCTTGCAAACTCATGGGTTCCAGCCTTTGTTCGAGATTCTACAGCCAAGTCCAAGGAGTTTCTAGCCATCCACGACTATCAACACCCTCCAAACCATGAGTTACATCAAGTGTAAGCTCCATGTTGTCGGTTTTTGGTCATTTCTCATGTTTTCTTCATCTTTCACCTAAAAACCATACCTTTCCTTGTTGTAGCAGAAACTTCTCACCATCACTTTGTTCTTGAGGAGTTCCCAACGTTCTTGAAGGTAAATCACATGATATGATAGTCATTCTAAAGGGTAGAACCCGATTTACCTCTTGAAAACCCTATTTTTGGTGTTTTTGCACCATCTAACTTGTGTACCTTGTAACCTTTCAAAACTAAACTTGTAACCTGCTTTTTAATGGTTCATAAAACTTCGAATAACCTGTTTTGAATGTTACAAATGGGTGTACACCATGAATGAGAGGTTATAGCATAAGAACACCTTGAAAAATCCTTGTTTCTACATGTAACAACACACTTTAAACACTTGTTTGAGAACCCTCTCAAACAAGGGTCATAAACTGCTCAAAATAACTTTTAAACACCCCAAAAATCTGATTTTTAAGTTAAATGAAGTTTTGGTAATGTTTAAACTCAAGTTACAGTGATTTACACATGTGTAATGGTCGGTTATGACATTTTATATATTTGAAGTCTATGGATGTGTAGAACAACTAAGCCACGATTTGGGACTGAAATTTCAGAAGTTTTTGATGAATATTAAGAGTGTTAATAATGTTTAATCTCTGGAATAAAGGAAATGTTGTGATTGGACCCATTTTAGTCACTTTCGGGACCCGAAACATGGTAAAACTACTTAAAAACAAGAAAGCTTGGGCTATAAACTTTTTAAAGAGAATTACAAGTTCATTAAGGATTAATAAAGTGTTCTGGAGTCAATGGGAAATTTTAGTGGTCAAAAGGTAATTTAAATGGATTTTTAAGTGAAAACGGGTACTAACCGGTGACGTTTTTGAGGAAAATCTAAGAAAAATGAGTATAAAGTTAAATATTATAAAAACCATGTTATTTCATAAGATTAAGTTGGAAAATAACTTATAAAGTAGAAAAGTTGGTCAAACGAGCTCTTAAATGGTCAAATTCGGTTAAAAACGCGTTTTAACGGGTTAAACGTAAAAACGAGTCTTTCAACTACTAGAGGCAATTTTTGTGATTTAAAGGGTTGGAAACTTATAAAAATGTCTTTAAAAAGTTAGCTACTGGTCCAAGACTCAAAAACATGAAAACTCATAGGTAATCATTTAAAACCCTTCGGTTTTACCGTAACCGGGAACGTTAAACGCGTAATTAATAAACCGAACCCATAATCTGAAAATTTGTCTATATTTTCTTAAAAATAAGTTAGTTTAAGGTCATGAACCTGATTTTTAGTTATAAAAGCCATCTAATGCAAGAAACCAAACTTGAGGGTAGAAACTATCAATTTTGAAACTTCAGGGGCTAAACTGTTAAATTTTGCCAAACTTCATAACCGACTCAAATGAGACCTTTAGTCAGTTGAATAGCTTATTTACCATATATTCTTGACTTAATAATGTAAAAATCCTTGATTGTAAGAGAAACCTTGACTTTCCATAAAAGGAAACTTTTTATGCAAACCCTAATCGAATCAAAGCCGAATCCGACAAACTAAGACTTAGACACTCTTTTTGCACCTTAAATAGGTTTAGAGCAGTAGCTAATCACTTAATATATTCATGTTAGGGTGCTAGACTTGAGATATTCCCGGCACACGAAAAGTTTCTTTGCTTAACACCTAAGGTGAGTTCTAGTGATCCCCTTTTACTTACTGTTTTTGGGATGAAACATGCTCTATTGTTTTATAAACTATGATTGTGCTTTACTTGATGCTTGTATGTGGGACTTATGGATACCTGCTGATACTTGTATCATGATCATTACTTCTTTTGTTAACCACTTGTTTTATGTGGATAGATCTATTTGGGGAATCCCCTACACACAATGGCTCCCGCTACAGGGAGGTACCCCACTGAGATCCTGAGGGATCCTATGTGGCATGTAACAGGTTTTGAGTAAGAAACCATGGTGAACCATCCTGGCAGGAATGGTTCACTGTTTTGAGGCTTGGTTCCTTCCTTCGGGAATATCCGGTTAAACGCAAGTTTAGAAGAGGCCAACCGGGGACCGAGTGCAGGGTTGATTGTGATACCCCATAATGATTGATATTAAAAATGATGCTTTAAAAATCAAATGAGATTTTTCATGAGCTTTCACACTTGATTCTAAAACTTTAATGTGGACTTTAGGAGTCCCTTTTATTGTTTTTAAATTTTAAGCACTTGAATTCACTAACTTTTTAGTTGACACTATTTTCTTTTGAGCATGTTTCAGGTAAATCTTGAAGACTCTTAGCTATTATGGAAGACTTAGACTTAACCCCCAAGACCATGGCATTTGATTGTGTGACCAAAATTATGATTTGAACAATTTGAACAATGATGGAAAATGTTCATACAATGACTATTTGATTTATGTTGAACTATAAAAACATTTGGGGCTGGATCTGTTTCCAGCCCAGTGTCTTTTAAAACTTTAAATGCCGTGTGACGTTCTCTCCCTTTGAGCTCCTATATTAGTTTGTTTCCGCTGCCATGTACGTTGTTGCTAGTCTATGACGTCCCACCCTACCTGGGCCCGGGGTGTGACATTTTTTAGAATTTTAAGTCTGGTTTCCTTTTGGTACTGTACGATCCGAATTCAAACAAATACGGAATGATTTCGACACGAAAATACCTGCAAATGGTACTATAATGATCAGTAGGCGAATGCGAACAAGTATATCAAAGAAAAAAGTCAAAAAGGGGTCCTTAGTAAATCGAAGTTTGGGAGATCAGTCGCATGAGCATGTAGGGTTTGCGAACGACTGACCCTATTTTATACTCACAGCACATTCAACCATGCGAATGGATCCATACGCATATCTCATACGCACGAATGAGTTATGCGCATAGTCCGTTCGTGCGATTGAATCTCACTAACCCTGTCATTCATGCGATTGGTCCATACTGACCTTGCCATTCGCACGATTGGTCTATATTTATGATCCAACCGTGCGTTTGGGCCATACTTATCCTTCAGTCTTGCGACTGAGCCATACTCATGGTTCAGTCATACGACTAGTCCATACCCATCCTTCAGTCGTACGACTGAGCCATACTCATGGTTCAGTCGTACGACTAGTCCATACTCATGATTTAACTTTGGAAAACTTAATTATAATCTCAGTTACATTAGATAAACATTTAAGAACATTTGATCATCTCAGACATGATCCATTTATCCACCCGATCTCCTCAGACATGATCCTTTTACTTGAAAACCGTTATTCACCTCAGACGTGATTATTTTAAGAACAGAGACTGATGATCACCTCAGACGTGATCCTTTACATTTTCCTCAAAAACAGGTGATTCAATATTAACGTTCATTTCCTTTTGTGACATTCATAGAGATAAATCTTGTTGCATAGTCCGACACTGACACACTACAAACAGAAAAACTTGGAAAGTAGAAACACTAAACTAAATTACTGAAATAAACATATTTTTTTTTATTTTGTTTGGGTAGAGTTGAAGACATTTTAATATTCACTTTAAAATGATTCTCCCCCTGAGAAGAACAGTCTATTAGCATTAACTTCATTTGTAAGACAGATTCATATGGAATCAGACAGGCATAAACGTAATTTCTTGGAACTTTTTGTTGATATATTGAAATGGAAACTTCATATTTACAGATCATAGTTTCTCATTCATCTAAGACTTCTAAGCGCCAACTGGAAATCATGCTTGGTCCATTATGTAACACATATTGATTTTAAACATCAGGTGTTGCAGTCACGATGATTATCAGTATACTTGTCCACTTAAGTCCATACACAGATTTTTGACACACATCAGTGATAATTAAGTGGATTTGAACAACAAGTGTTTGTGCGTCCCACTAGTATATGGTAATCAATCTTCCTCAGGAGATTTTTGAGCGGTCCGGTGGTTAAGAAGATTTTGGTTCTAAGAGCTTTCAAAGAGATGCAAAGCCTCAGGTCAGTGCCATCACACAGCAGAGAGGCGCAAACAACAGTGAAATTCTTAGAACGGATATGTTATGCTAAGGCTCAGGTCAGTGCCATCGCACAGCAGAGAGGCACAAGACCTATCTTCTTCTTATAGCAATATACTATAATATACATTTCAGCAGTGACTTTTGTCATCTTTTGCTCTGTTTTTCGGGTCTTTGCACATATTTGTGGCATTCAATTGCTCCTCACCCGTTATTGGAAATTGATTGATTGTGCAAACCAGGGATACCATGGGAACCCATAACTTGTTGATGGATTCCGGTTTAAAAGAATCATCAATGATGTCTACTAGTCTTTGTGTTGAACCTACCGATACATCGTATACTGGACTAGCACCTCCTTAGACCTACTTTCTCCGTGTAATTACAGTAGCAGAGGAACATACTATCATTTCTCCAATATGTTAGACTTAGAGTTGTCAGACTTAAGATTTTCTGTGATTTAAATTATACATTGCAAAAATGGAAAATCTTTTTGGTGTTCCAAGTAACACTACGCCTGTGTACTATCACTTTCCATAGTGTTTAGTGTTGAATTGGGACCAAGACAAAAAGATCACAACTTTGAGGGAAGAAGAGAACAATAGCCTGACAAGGGTTCGGTCCGATTTAGGTGCCAGTTAGGTGCCAAACAGACCCCATCATTGATTTGATATATTGATAAGGTGAATACCCAGTCTATTCAATGCTAGGCAAACACATAAGAACTCTTGAATGGAAATGGAAAATCTTTTTGGTGTTCCAAGTAACACTACGCCTGTGTACTATCACTTTCCATAGTGTTGAATCACTTTCTTAAATTTGTTGTTTCTCCTTTTTTGGCTTATCTGCTCTCCCCCCCTTCTTTTTTAAAGTAAATAAATACTGAAACTAAACTAATCTCCCCCCTAAAATACTAAAACCGAAAATATTTTTGTGTTTTTGGATTTTTAAGACAGGAAATTAAAATAAGATAAAGAAAAGAAAATAAAAAGAAAAAAGAAACTAAACAGGTGTCGGACTAAGCATTTTCATCTTCTGGAATCACGTCACATTTCTTTTTCACACCGTTGACCTATAACAGATATAAAATTTTGGGTTTATCAAAAGGTTTAGTGTAGAGGTCGGCGCGTTGAAAATCCGTGTTTATTTTAATCAAATCAATTAAATGTTTTTCATAGCAATCACGTATGAAATGATATTTTATGCCGATGTGTTTAGTCTTAGGGTCTTGAACATGATTTTTAGTTACAGCTATGGCAGCAGAATTATCAACAAAGATAGGAGTGTTTGAAAATTGCAAACCGTAGTCCCGAATTTGCTGTTGTATCCAAATGATTTGTAAACAGCAACTTGCAGCAGCAACGTATTCAGCTTCACATGTTGACAGAGCAACAGATGTCTGCTTCTTGCATTGCCAGGTTACTAAACGCCTTCGAAAGAACTGACACCCTGCTGATGTTGACTTGAAGTTCATCTTGCAGCCACTGTAGTCTGAATCACTATAATCAGTTAGCTCAAAGTCATCATCATGAGGATACCACAACCCTATGTTGGAGCACCCTTCAGATAACGAAAAATCCTTTTCACCCCGATCAGATGATTTACTTTTGGTTTGGCTTGATATCTGGAGCATAGACATGTGGCGTACATGATATCCGGATGCGAGGCAGTGAGATACATGAGAGATCCGATCATTCCACAATACATAGTGGCATTCACCAAATCCCCATTATCATCCGGTGCCACATCATGGTTTGTGGCAAGTGGGGTACCGGTAACAGTGACATTTTCCATATCAAATCGACTTAGAATGTCTCCAACATACTTAGTCTGATGCAGAAAAATACCGGTAGGTGTCTGATCCACCTGTAAACCTAGGAAGAACTTCATCTCTCCCATGGCACTCATTTCAAATTCCGTCTTCATCACAAATTCAAATTCTTTACATAATTCTTCATTTCGGGAACCGAAGATTATGTCATCCACATAAATCTGCACCATTAGTAAATCTCCATCATTCTCTTTGATAAACAACGTGCAGTCTATCACACCCCTGCGAAAACCATGTTTTAATAGGTGGGTGGAGAGCTTTTCATACAAAAGCTCGAGGAGCTTGATGTAGCCCATACAGATCCTTGTCCAGCTTGTAGACTCTGTCCTGATGGTAAGGATCTTGAAATCCTTCGGGTTGACTAACGTATACTACTTCACAAATTTCCCTATGAAGGAATGCACTTTTAACATCCAGCTGGTAAACCTTGATCTTCATGTAGGATGCATAGGCCAGAAAAATGCGAATAGTTTCAAACCTTGCCACAGGTGCAAACACTTTATTGTAGTTGACTCCCTCGACTTGTCTGAATCCTTGAACAACCAATCTTTCCTTGTTTCTAATTACTACACCTTGGTCGTCCTTCTTGCAGCTCAACACCCATTTGGTGCCAATCATCTTAACTCCTTTAGGCCTATCCACGAGCGTCCCCAATCAAAGCTTCTGGAACTGTAGCAGCTCATCTTGCATAGCATTTATCCAGGCCTCATCCTTCAGGGCATCACTTACATGTTTGGGCTCAACTTGAGAAACAAAGCATTTGAAAGCACCATCATTCACGTAACCCTTTTCCATAATAGCAGCAAAATCAGCAGAGTATAGCTGATTTCTCGTCTGAACATGAGAGTGGAGATCCCCAATGATGGTATCCTGGGGATGATTCACACTAATCCTTCTCACAGGTGTCGTAGGAACGACCACTTCAGTATCCTTGTTTGTGACTACAGGATCAGCATCCGGGTTCCCTGATGCGTTCTCAGCATTTGTTGAACTGCCAGCTTGATTGACGTTATTCTCAATACCTGTTTCAACTGTTTCTTCATCATCTAATGATACATCGCTAACGTCCTGAGAAGTTTCTGAAGAGCCAGAAGCACTACTAGTTGGCACTGTATTGCTGAAATCCAGATTTGGAGTGTTTAAGGCGTCGTACATCATCTGAGCAATCTCGTCATTTGAACATGCTGGAGGAAGGTTGAAAGATTTGAAAAATCCATCATAATTGAAGAATGAGGATGGACCTTTCCCAGCAGGGGAGGTGGTGTGTCTTTGCACATCTACGTTGCACCACACTTCTACCTGACCTGTAGAATTGTTATAGACTCGTTTGTCAGGTATGCTGTATCCGAGAAAGATGCCTTCATCCGCTTTCTCAATGAACTTGCCCTCCGAAGTTTTCTTCAGTAACATATATGTAGCCCCGAATGGTTCCAGATAACCCAGATTTGGTTTGTGTTTCTGAAGCAACTCATAGCAAGTCTTACCATGTCATTTGACTACCAATACACGGTTAAGAGTGTAGCACGCATTGGCAACTGCTTCATTCCAGAATTGTACATGCAGCTTTGAATCTGCCAACATCGTCCTTGCAATTTCTATCAAGCTCCTATTCTTGCGTTCAGCAACTCCATTCATCCGTGGCATGTATGCGGAGGAGAATTGATGAGCAATCCCCTTTTCTTTGCAGAAAGCATCCATCCACTGATTCTTGAATTCAGTCCCGTTGTCTGAACGAACCTTCCTTACCTTCAGTTTGTACAGATATTCCAGTGTAGTCACAAGCACTTTGAATGATTCAAATGTCTCTGACTTAGCTTTCAGAAACATCACCCATGAAAATCTCGAGTAGTCATCAGTGACTATGAAGCAATACCAGTCTCCTGCTATACTCCTGTGCTGACTGGACCAAACAGGTCCATATGCAGAAGCTCCAGGGGCATCTCAATAGAATTAACGTTCTTGGACTTGTGAGACTTCCTGGTCTGCTTTCCATTCTTGCATGAGACACAAAAATCCGGAAGTTGGAAGTTCTTAACAGTTACTCTGTAGCATCCCACATTGGCTGGGAAGAAGAACGAATGCTTCTTTATAAGGGGCTTGAAACCTTCCCCACTGTGACGTGTTTTGCCTGGGCGATAGTGGTACGTCCCGGTTCAGGTGAAAACAAAACCGTGAGGAGATGGTGGTTCGTCCCGGCTAAAGCGGACAATATCATAGTGCGGTTACGTTGGGCTATTACAGATGGTATCAGAGCAAGGGTCAGGCCATTGTGCTAGCGAGGACGCTGGGCTTTCTAAGGGGGGTCGATTGTAACATCCCATATTGGTTGGGAAGGAGAACGAATGCTTCTTTATAAGGGTCTTGAGACTTTCCCCACTGTGACGCGTTTCGCCTGGGCGATGGTGGTACGTCGCGGTTCAGGTAAAAACAAAACCGTGAGGTGATGGTGGTTCGTCCCGGCCAAAGTGGACAATATCATGGTGCGGTTACGTTGGGTTGTTACATACTCCCTCAACTAAGTTGTTCTAAATCAGATGATTCATCTTCTGAGGATTTATGTGTCCCATTCTCCTGTGCCATGAAATGGACTCCTTCTCCGTTGCCTTTGATAAAAAGCACTGAGCAGTGGACTCAGTTGTAGAAGCTTTCGACATGTCCAAGACGTACAAATCATTGTACCTTGAAGCTGACATTAGTACCTGCTCCTCAGGGATATCCATTTCCTTCTTCAGAATGTAACATTTCCTGTTGTCGAACATAACCTTAAAGCCCTTGTCACATATTTGAGAAACTGAAAGTAAATTGTTCTCTAACTGCTGAACATAATTCACTTTATCAAATTTTACCTTCCCATTACCTACTTCTCCTTGAGCGGTGATGTACCCACCTTTGTTACCATCAAAGGAAACATGTCCCCCTTTAATTTGTTTTACGTTGAAAAGGAGAGAGTGATTTCCAGTCATGTGCCTAGATGCCCCGCTATCAATAATCCATGTGTTGGTAGAAGCACAATAGTGGACAACCTGCACAAAAATAGAAAAAGATTAGTTAAGGAGGGGGACCCAAGCCTTTACAGGCTTGGGTTTCCCAGAGGCATCGCACATCACAAACTCCACCCGCTGTCCATTTGGAGTTGGAGAGACCTCATTCTTCTTCTTATCACCAATATCAGACACATCAGACGTTTTTGCTTTCCACAGACCATCCTTGTGTAAGGCTTGTTTGTGGTAAATCGATGACTGATTAACAGTTTGAACTTTAGGCTTATTTTCAAAAATCAGTTTTCCCTCAGGGATCACAGACTTTCCTGTGGCTTGTCTGTGTTGCCTTTGGTGTTGGGAAGGGGTGTAAGACCTAGCAGGTGTTTTAGACCTCTGTTTTGAAAAAGGCGGTTTAACTTCCTGAACCAATTCAATTTTACGTCTTGGTGTCTGATAGCGAGGATAGCATGAAGAAATGTGTCCTCTTTGTCCACAGGTATAGCATGATCTCCTCTCAACAGGACTAGGAGATCTTTTGTGGGGTGGGGAGTACACTTTAGGATTGGTCCTTTTGGTCTCAACCTTTGGTTTTTCACCTTCTTTGGCAAATTTGATTTGTTTAACACTTTGGTTATTTTGTCTTTTAACATTGTTGAGATCTTGCTTTATCGGTTTAGACTTAGATGTTTTTGAAATTTTTGGTTTTGACACAGCAGTCGGTGATCCCAAACCAAGAGGCACGTGATCATCCTCTACCACCCAGTCCCCAATTAAGACTTCATCCTTTGTGCCCGAAGTTGATGCCTTCTAATCAGTCACCTGAAGAGCAGATTTAACTGTAGTATCAGGATCACTGACCAAAGGTGTAGTCACCACATGATCCTTGATAGGATTATTGTTAACAGGATGTTGTTTTGTGTTCAAAAGGATCTCATGTGGTGGAGGCACAACTTTATAACCAATCCCTTCCCCATTGTTTCTTTCTTTAACCAAGTTTTTTATGATATGTGAGGAACTAGCTAAACTATCCAGTCTTTGTTTTAATGACTCATTTTCCACTTGAAGAATAGCTTTTTCCTTTTTAGTTTCCTCAATTAAATTTAAATAAAACTTATGTCATTTTCTTGGTTAAAAGCCACAACCTCTTGTCGCACCCTCAATTTCCACAAACGGGGTTTTACCGTTAGGCGTGTGACATACCAGGATCTCAGACACAGTCATATCGAACGACACTATATGAATTTAAAAATAAACGTTTGACTTCATTCAACGGAACATAAAAGAAATTTACAAAAGTGCGGAAGCGAATACATGATATGTAAATCCATTACATGAAAGTTACAAGTGCTAAGTCTAAACAAAATATTCAATGCAAGAAAATAAGATCGATGAATGCATGTCCTGAGTGCGTTCCTGAAGCGTGCATCATGAGCTTATGCGTTCCTGTGACCTGAGAAAACATGCTAAAATGTGTCAACATAAAGTTGGTGAGTTCACAGGTTTAATAAACAAGAAATGTGTCCGAAAGCGTTTCAATGGTTTAGTAATTAAAGCATAACCATAGGTAGCTAGCCTATAGTCATGTTACTTAGCGTTTCGAACCGAAGCTGACTGTTTGCGTGTCCTATATGTTTGTTGTATCCCCGTCACGTCTCACCAGACAGTGACAAATGTTAGGTCAATTATGCACCCGTTTGACCTCCAATCAAGCTAGCACGACTAGCCCGGGCGGGGTTTGTCAGACCCAGTAGTACTACTCAGAGTTACCTCGCTACACATTACTAACGGTTCGAGAATGTCAGGACTGTTATGTGTGTCTGCACTAACGTAACAAGCGATATCAATAGTACTAAAACCATTTATGTAAATCTGTTTGCATGTTTTCTCCCCCAAAAGGAAAGAAAGTAAAATAGGGGCCGTGAAGACTCACAGATTATGTAGTAAGTATGTAGGATGAAAGCCTCCCAAGTGTTGTTTACAATGAACTGTCAAACACCTATTGACAGTTATGTTAAGCGTTAATGTTGTGTCTAGTGTTAATAGAAATGTTTAGTCGGGTCGGGTCGCATTGGTTCGGTCGTGGGTGACACACACAAGCAGGCATACACATGTTAGACTTTATGTAGATCGCAAATGGGTTGTCGTTAATTGTAAACGGTTAGGTTAGTTTAGATTGAAAAAGTATGTGCTTGTTGATAGCATCGACTTTAATCTTTGTGGTCAAGAAATGACACTTTATTGATGTTACCTTATCATCACATGATAGGCACACCGCACACAAGAAGAACTCGCTCACAATGACTCCAATCGCATAACAAGACTAGACGCACGACTGGACACTTCATCCGCACGAATGGGCCTTCAATCGTGCGAATCAACTTCACTCGTACGATTGAACCCTCATTCGTGCGACTCAGCATTCAGTCGTACCACACATCACCCATTCGCACGACTCAACGGCCATTCGCACGACTGAACCTTCAATCGTGCCATTGGACCTTCAGTCGTGCGATGCACAGTCGCACACATTCATCCGATTGAGTCAATCGCACACACTTTCAATCGTATGCATTCATTCGCACGACACGCACATACGCCTGGACTCAGTCGCACGACTCACCCCAGTCGCACGACTCACCCCAGTCGCACCACTCAGCAGCACGACGCGCCCATTCGTGCGGCTCAGTCGCATGACTGGCACAGTCACGAACTGCACCAGATCGCGACTTCTGGAGTGGCTGAACAGCCTTCGGCTGTTCCGTGCATGGTTTTCACACATCAGGGACTTCCAGAAACACTTTCCTAACATGTCTAAGTAAAACGCACATACAGATGGACATCACACGCACCCCCACGACCTCATGCCTTCGGGTTGAACCCGAGCACCCGAACCCTAGATTTGCAGCAGTGAAACGAGCAACAAAATGGATGACCAAGGTCGCCTACCTATTGGAAACGTGCTATCTCAGCTGTAGTGTAGTTTAGCTGGCGAAAACGAGCTCAAACGAGGTGATTGTTGGTGCTAGGAGGTGGTAGAGAGGTGGAGGAGGAGATAGTGAAGAAGAGGAAGAAAAGGGAGCGAAAATGAAACTTAGGGCTGGTAAGGGGTTTATATACCCAACCCTAGTTTGGCAATTTGTCACGTTTGGTCCTCGCACTTAGTCCCCGAGTTCCCGAATTTGTTTCGGTTGTTAACGACGTAAATGGGCGAGCTATGTTAATTAAGAGGATTCCTTAAGTAATCCCGTTTATTTGAATCCTCTACAAACACCAATGTTAGTATTATATATCATAATTTATTTAACGATGTCGGTGGCGATGCTTGTATACGTTTCGGGTAATAACGATATTGTAACAATGATAATGACAACTGTCTGAATGGTGTTAACCTGAATTACGGTGTGTCACACCTCGGTTTCCCTTAGTTGTTTTCTCAATAATTCAATTTTCTCTTTAAAACTGCTTTCATTTTGCTTCAACACTCTGTTAGCTTCAGTGCAAAGTTTTAAGCCATTTACCAAGTTATCATTATGTTCTAATAACCTAGTAAATTTTAAATAAATGCATTCCCTAAACTGATTGCATTCAACACAAGCATGTTTATCGAATACAGTTTCTTTAGATTCTACCTATGCAGAGTTTGAGGTGCCAGCAACAAATGCAACCTGGGGTTCTTGATGAGCTTCAGAAGCATCATTCAGTTCATCCTTTACCAGATGATCAACAACATCCATTGAGTCATTTACATCAATAGTATCAAACTCAGCCAAGTTCTCCCCCTCACTTGCTAAGTCGTCGTTTAGATCCTCAATCAACACGATATTAGCTTCACCGTCAGATAAGAAGCGAAAAGACCAGTCTTGACCTTCATCACCTTGTGCCACCATTTCTTTGGAGTCCTGACTTGTTGGAGCTATCTTCTTGTCTTTTTCTGGTCTGTTGGTTGATAAAAACGGGTTATCATTTCCTATTTTATTAGGTTTAACACACACTCTCTTGAAATGGCCTTTTTCTCCACAGTTGAAACAGGTGACCTTTGACTTGTCAAATCCAAAAGTAGTATCCTTTGTGGCTACCAGGTCCTGTCCCGTTTTCTTTACAAATTTCTTAGCTCTTCGCACAGCACTAGCTAGAGCCCACATGATATCCATCCTCTGTACTTCGGTTTCATCCACTTGCTCGTAATCTTCATCTGCCAAGTGACAGTTACCATTCTTCCCTGCTACTAACTGAAAGAATTGATCTGCCCAAGATACATATGAAATTGATGTGGCTAGTGTGATATGATCCAAGTCGGGTCATACCCAATAACAAGCTTGTCAAACACCAATAGATATTTATTTGTGGATAAGATCATACAAATAAATTATGACACCAATTTAGAAAATGGATTTCTAAATTATTGCTTATGCAAATGAACATTATTATGTGAATAATTGTTCATGAGATATTATTTGTTTTCATTATTTAGTATTACTAAATAATAACAAATAAAGGGATGTTTGATTTATAAAGTTTATAAAACTAGTTATAAACTTTATAAACTTGAGAATTATAAGTTTAATGTGTTTAATGTTTGAGACAAGTGGGATCTTTGACCATTCTTTAATGGTTTGGCCGCCCAAAGAGAGAGAGATTCCCTCTCATTGTCTTGTAAATGCAAACTTAAGCATGCTTAGACTTCTCCCTAGACATTCCATTATTCTTCTTGCATGCAATTTTCTCTCTTCTCTCAACTCTCTCTCTCTAACTCACGGATCCTTCAAGGAGAAGAAGAACGAAAATTTTCAGGTTCAAAGGGATTGAAGAGCTGAAAATTTTCAGCTTTCAAAATCGTTTTTGATAGCTACAAGTTGGTGTCCAAGTATCCTAGCATTCAAAGGGTGTTTAAAGAGGCTTGGGGTATGCTATCTTGAGAGCTTCTACATTGAAGTTTAGCCACAAGAACACATCCATTTCAGCCCCTTAAATCTCGGATTTTGAAGGTGTAAAAACCTTGTATATTTGGAAACGACATTGATGCCATTGATGGCATCAAGTTATACATCAATGTAGAAGCTCTACGACTTTGATGGCATCAAGAGCCACTTATACATCAATGTAGAAGCTCTCGGATTTTGATGGCATCAAGTTGTATGAAGCTTTGCTGTCCAATGGCATCAACATGTTTTATAACCTTCCTAGTATTGTATGTTGATGACATACTACTATTTGGAAACGACATCCCAACCTTGGAAGGTGTAAAAACCTGGCTTGGAAGTTGTTTTTCCATCAAGGATCTTGGTGAAGCTGCCTATATTCTGGGAATAAAGATCTATAGGGATAGATCAAGGCGGCTGATTGGTTTGAATCAAAGTGCATACATTGACAAAATCTTGAAAAGGTTCAAGATGGAAAACTCTAAGAAAGGTAGTGTACCTATTCAAAGAGGGACAATATTGAGTACGACTCAATGTCCAAGCTCAAAGGAGGAGCAAAATAGAATGAAGGCAATCCCATATGCATCTGCTATAGGATCCATCATGTATGCAATGATATGCACTAGACCAGACGTGTCATGCGCTTTAAGCATGACAAGTAGATACCAGCAAAATCCTGGTGATAGTCATTGGATGGCTGTCAAGAACATTCTGAAGTACCTAAGGAGGACCAAGGATATGTTCTTGATCTACGGGTCTGGTGAAGAGGATCTCGTTGTAAGAGGTTACACGGACGCGAGTTTCCAAACCGATCGAGATGATTCACGATCTCAATCGGGGTACATCTTTATTCTGAATGGCGGAGCTGTTTCTTGGAAAAGCTCAAAGCAAGAAGTCGTAGCATTGTCCACTACAGAGTCTGAATACGTCGCCGCTTCAATGGCAGCACAGGAAGCTGCATGGCTGAAGAAATTCATAGCCGATCTAGGGGTAGTCCCCTCCATTCAGGATCCCCTAGAGATCTTTTGTGACAACGAGGGTGCGATTGCTCAAATCAAGGAACCTCGTGCTCATCAAAAGACTCGGCACATTGAACGGAGATTCAACTACATAAGGGATGAAGTTGAAAAAGGAAAGATATGTATTCGCAAAGTCCACACTGATAAAAACATTGCGGATCCACTCACAAAGCTCCTTGAAAGGGCAAAACATGAAGGCCATGCTTGTGCCATGGGACTTAGATATTCAAGTGACTGGGTTTGATGTTGTCTTTTGTATTTAGATATTAGAACTTATGTTATTTGACTTAATTATATGATAATTATTATCATTTGTTCTATTTTAGCATGTTTAGATCCGTGAATAAATAAGTTATTCTAAACGTCCGTAGTCGATCATACTTGTGGGAACAATTATGAATGTAAGACTATAATGAAATTGGATTGGTTGATATTCATAAGGTATGAATATAAAGCAAGAGGTTGCTACCAAGGTTCATTGATATCTATGGGATATAGATATTGGACTGACCCGCTCTCAATTATTTCTGCATGGAATCTTTGTGATTAGTCATAAGAGATATTGAGTAAAGGCGAATATCATTGTATCCTCAGACCTGAGATACATATTAGGTCTTGATATTCACCAAGTATTGTACTTTGACTTAACACTTTGCTGTTCTGAAAAATTGGCAGTACATAAGGTTGAGTTCAGGTATGATATGAGGTGATTGTGAGAGACGTATGTAGTCAAGATGGAATTTGTTCCTCTTATTCGTTGAGAGTAAGATGTCTAAGGCCTGTTAAAGTTAAATCATCAGAGAATGACAACTCTGTGTCTCTTGGATTTAACATGACATCTGCAACAAAAGGATAGATGATTGATTCACCTAAATCATATTCAAGTAAGGTACTTGGAAGGGATGATGTTATTGAATGGCACTTAGTCATATACATTAGGGGTAGCAAACCGTTGCTAGGCGTTATTTGCTGCTTGCATCAATTTTCTATGAATCTTGTGCAAGTGGGAGATTGAAAGAATTGATCTGCCCAAGATACATATGAAATTGATGTGGCTAGTGTGATATGATCCAAGTCGGGTCATACCCAATAACAAGCTTGTCAAACACCAATAGATATTTATTTGTGGATAAGATCATACAAATAAATTATGACACCAATTTAGAAAATGGATTTCTAAATTATTGCTTATGCAAATGAACATTATTATGTGAATAATTGTTCATGAGATATTATTTGTTTTCATTATTTAGTATTACTAAATAATAACAAATAAAGGGATGTTTGATTTATAAAGTTTATAAAACTAGTTATAAACTTTATAAACTTGAGAATTATAAGTTTAATGTGTTTAATGTTTGAGACAAGTGGGATCTTTGACCATTCTTTAATGGTTTGGCCGCCCAAAGAGAGAGAGATTCCCTCTCATTGTCTTGTAAATGCAAACTTAAGCATGCTTAGACTTCTCCCTAGACATTCCATTATTCTTCTTGCATGCAATTTTCTCTCTTCTCTCAACTCTCTCTCTCTAACTCACGGATCCTTCAAGGAGAAGAAGAACGAAAATTTTCAGGTTCAAAGGGATTGAAGAGCTGAAAATTTTCAGCTTTCAAAATCGTTTTTGATAGCTACAAGTTGGTGTCCAAGTATCCTAGCATTCAAAGGGTGTTTAAAGAGGCTTGGGGTATGCTATCTTGAGAGCTTCTACATTGAAGTTTAGCCACAAGAACACATCCATTTCAGCCCCTTAAATCTCGGATTTTGAAGCTCCAAAGGTTGTAGTTCTTTCATCTTATTATTGTATGCATTGTATATGAAGATCCATGGCTTGGGGTTATTATAAAATGGGTTTTATAATCAGATCTTAACATGTTTTAAATCTTACATTCCGCTGCGTTTTTCATATAATCAAGTTGTATGAAGCTTTGATAAACATGTTAAACCCCATCACTAACCCGTCATATTAATGGACCACAACAGCAAGTAAATCCATATGCTCCTTAGCAACTTCCATAGTTATTTTGCTCAGATTCTCTGTCGTTAAATTCATTGGTTGAGCTTCTGCAGAACTGTATTGAACACTTCGTGGACCACCTGACTCACAACCTGACAATGCACTTTGAATGTTTATAGATGTGTTAGACACGAAAGCAGTCTGCAAGGGTGCACTTGAAGATGCAGTAGTAGGAGCCACATTGTATAGAGAAGGATTCTGAGTGTAGGTTCCCGTTTTAGACTTGTACTTCTGCCGTAGCTCTTCCTCTCTCAGTTTCAGAATAAAGTCATTTATATCCAACGTTTCCAGCACTTCATTATGTCTTAAAGTGGAAATGAATGAATCCCACTTATCAGGTAAACCATCAGCCAGACTCGACACCTTATCTTCCATAGACGTTTTAACTCCATGAGTGTGCAGTTCACTCATCAAATGATAGAAGCGATCGGTAATGTCATCCAGAATCTCATTTCCGATTGACGAGAAGTTATCAAATTCCTTCTTCAAAGCTTTAGCCTTTAGAGACTTAAGCATTGCATTTCCTTTATACCGCTTCTGTAGAGCATCCCATAACTTCTTGCACTGCTTGTGCACTGAGAACTGATGAAAAATATCTTTTGGAATGGATTGTGTCATAGGCCTCCTTCTCAGCATTATACGCAACCTTTTGCGCCTAATTTAAACCACTTAGAGTCAATGGAACACCATCAGCTCCAACTGGCATAGTGTAGCCAGTCTCAATTGTGCTCCATAAGTTGGTGTCCACTCCATTCAAATGAATTTCAAATCGTTGCTTCCATTGAGGATATTCGTCAAGTGTCAGAAGCTTTGGTGGTTTGTTGTGATTTCCGATCTCATTTTCCAAAAGCAAGAGATTATGAATTCTGGAGTCCTTCCCAGCTGAGAAAGCAAAGTGATGTTCGTCCATGGTGACTTAGTCTGAAAAACTTGACAAACTAATTGACTGATGTGACAGGGGAATGCGAATGAGGCTTAACCGTGCGATTGAAATGTACGACTGAGTTCACACGTGCGATTGAGGTCAATCGTGCGTATGAATCTATGCATATGAGTTCAGTCGTACGAATGAAGTATTCCACTGAGCTGAACCGAAAGAACGAGCTTAAACGTGCGAATGAACAGACGATTGGACCAATCGTGCGAATGAACAGACGATTGGACCAATCATGCGAATGAGCTATGCGTATGAAGTTCAGTCGTGCGGTTGGATCAATCGTGCGACTGAGACGTCTGACTTTGAAATTTTTCAAAAATTTTCCAATCGCTTCGACTAAAAACACGATTTTGAAAACCCTAGTCGGCTAGAACTCGAAAAATACGAACCTTTGAACACATGCACTCGTAAAAATTGATTTTTTATGCAAAAGGAACGGATCTTTGAATGAAAAATGTTGATTTTTGCAAAAACTTGATTGAATCCAAGTACAATAGAGAGCCAAAGCTCAGATACCACTTGTTAGGACCGAGTACGAACTGGTACTAACCGAATCTACGTGAAAACCCGATCAAATAGTGCGGAATCCTATTTGATTGGCGATCCAATCAGGGAGAACGTTAATCTGATCACAACTAACAATTAGAAAACGTTAAGGATTGATTAAGAATGATCATGAACGCTCTATGAAGTTGGAAGGGATGACTTGTACGTTCTGGGATGGCTGGGGTTGTGAATTCTCAAAGTGTTTTATTTTTCCACGAATTAAGTGGTATTTATAGGTTATAGTCTTCATTCATATGACTGAGCCATGAGTATGGCTCAGTCGTGCGACTGAGTCAAACGATCCATTCATACATACATATGAACCATAAGATTGAATCATTCGTACGACTGAGTAATTCGCATGACTCAGTCGTGCGACTGGCTCACACGCATGGTTCAGTCGTGCGACTGGGTCATAAGACTTAGTTAAACACATTCCTGAATCTTTATTGACACAGAACTATGTATAACAACTGTAAACCCATATAACATGTTCACATATGTGTGTAATAAACACTAAAATAAAGATACAAGACATTCAATAACACATATTCATTCATTCAAGAGTCTTTCATTACAAATATCTAATGATTACATCAGTGTAACAAAATGAAAGTCCTTAAACATTTAAGTACATTAGAACTGGAACTAGGGACATGTGTATCAACACATTCAGGAGCATCATCATCTTCATCTATCTTCCATCTCATATCTCCTAGTTCTTGGAAGGGTAGTATTCTAAGAACACCATATGGTTGTTTATGTTTGATAGCATTTCTTTTCACATATATGATCCTTGTTCTTGGGTTTGTTATGTTGGTTAATAAATGTTTTAATTTCAGCAACTAAAACATGTTTTATATGTCTATATATTAGCTGCATTTTTTGTTTGAATGGCTAAACAAACTTTGATAAACATGCAACAAGAGCCGGTTATGTGGAAAACTTGCTTCGAAAGTCCAAGAAAAGTTAGTTTTGTTGGACTTTTTAAATCCATTAGGGGCTGATTTGTTTTGGATACATGAATCTGTCACACCCAGGGCCCAGGTAGGGTGGGATGTCACAGGCTAGCAACAACATATGGCAGCAAAACAAACCGTCATAAGAGCATAAAAGGAGAGAACATCACATGGCATTAATGTTTAAAGAAAAACCGGGCTAGAAGTAGGTCTAGCTCCCAACACAAGCACATAATTCACCAGTACAAATTGTTTTCATCAATAGCAAATGTAAATTGTTTCAAATGTTTTAGAACATAACAAGCCAATGCCATGGGTCATGGAGCTAGGTCAAGGTCTTCTACAACAACTAGACTCCCATCACGAATTACCTGAAACATGCCCAAAACTAAAATGTTGGTGAATTCAAGTGCTTAAAGTTTAAAAATAAAAGGATTAAATAGAATCCACTTTTAATGTAAAAGGATCATAGTTTCATTGTTTTGGGGGATCAAAATCAACCCTGCACTCAGTCCCGGCTGGCCTCTTTAAAAAATATGTAATGTCGGTTAATCCCGAAGGAAGAACTGAGCCTTAAACTAGGGTACCATGCCTGCCAGGTGGTTCACCATAGCATTTTATAAAAACCTGTTACATGCCACAAACGACCCCGCAGGATCTCAGTGTGGTACCCTCCCGTTCATCACGGAAGGCACTGTGTGTGGGAGATTCTCCAAGTAGATCTACCCATATAAAACAAGCAGATCACACAAGAATTAATGACTGTGATACAAGTATCAGCAGGTAACAATTCCACAACATATATAGTTTAGCACATAATAGTTTAGTTAAAACAGAGCATGCTTCATCCCAAAAACAGTAGTAAAAAGGGGGATCACTAGAACTCACCTTAAGTTTCAAGCAAAGATTCTTTGTGCGCCGGGAAAAGTCTCAAGCCTAGCACCCTAGCATCAAGATTTAAGTGATAAGCTACTGGTTCAAATGCTTATGTAAGGTGTTCTAGATGTGCCATGAAGTTGAATGCCCAATTTGATTTTGATTTGTTAAGGCTTGTGTAAAAAGTTTCCTTTTATAGAAAGTCATGGTTTCTTAGGAAAAAATAGATTTTTACACCATTAAGTTAGTGATACAAGTTAAATTAAGTTTTTCATGTGGTAATTAGCTTCAAAGGAGTTGGTTATGGGAGTTTGGCAGACTTTACAGTTTGGTCCTTTAAGTTTCAGAATTTTACAATTTCTACCCCAAAGTTTGTTTTTCTTGCATTTAATAAATTTTAAAGCCAAATATCAGAGTCTTGGAGTTAAGTATCTCATTTTAAGTAAGTTTTCTCCAAATTTTCAGATTTTAGGTCCGGGGTTAGAATTCTTGTGTTTTCGAGTTACCGATTACGGTAAACCAAATGGTTTTAATGGTTAAGTATGGATTTCCATGTTTTTGAGTCTTGGACCATTAAATATAATTTTAAGGACATTTTGATAAGTTTATAATTTGTTGAAAATGAAATTTTAGTCTCTTTTAGTTGTAAGCCTCATTTTTACGTTTCACCCGTTAAAGCGCGTTTTTACCCGAAACCGAACATTCTTAGGTGATATTTCTTCAAAATTTTTACAAAATTAAGACCTTGGGGTCTCTAAGTTACTGAAATTTCATTAATTTTATGGTTTTAGACTTGTTACACAATTTTTAGAATTTTTCTTTAAAATCTTCCGGTTTAGGCCTATTTTGCTAATTAAATTCATAAAAGTTTTTGTTTAGCCCAATAAATCACCAAATTCAGTTTTTAACACTAAGATATATATCTTTTAAGGCGTGGAACTTATAAAATTTTATATTTGTTAAGTTTTACCAATATCATCCAATTTTACCACTTTTCGGGTTCCCCAAGATGACCATAATGCCTAATATTCCATATCCTTATTATTTCCAGCCATTAAAAACTAATCATACACCCAATATCATCTAAAACTTACTAAAATTATAACCCTAGCTCATGGTTTCAACATACAACTCAAGAACAGGTTGAAAATGTAGTGATTACATCATTTACGTCCATTACACATGTGTAAAATGTTATAACTCATGTTTAAACATTACCAAAACCTTTTGTAACTTTCAAAACAGGTTATTAAGAGTCTTATAAACCATTAACAGCATATTAAAAGCTTTGGTTCGGAGGTTTACATAACATGGAGGTTAGTTGATGCACATATCACCCAAAAGAAGGTTTTCCTGGTTGAAATCGGGTTCCACCTTTAGAAGGGCCAACATAACATGTGAGATACCTTTAGTGAAGTCAAAAGCTCCTCAAGAAGAAGATGATGGCAACAAGTTTCTACGGAAGAACAACGAAAATAGAGGGTTTTAAGAGAAAAGTGAGGAAAACACAAGTTTTGACTTGTTTCGGGTGTGTGGGTGCTTACACTTAGTGTAGTCCATGATTTGAGGAGATTGGAAGGACACAAAGGTCTTGAAATCTTTAAACACTGCTGGAGGAGTCGAATCCACAAGAATGAAGCCTCTAATGTTCACGAAATAGCACCCTCTTGATGGTTTGAAGCTTGGCCGATAGGTGGTTGATGTTGTTCTTCGATATACAAGGCTGGAATGGAGAAAAATTTGCAGATGTGTGTCTGTTTTCTGTAGTGAGAAATATAGAGGGAGAAGAGAGGTATGAGGGAGTTGTGGAGGTGGTGCGTGAAATGGTAGTGGTGGGTGTGTTGGTGGTGTAGAAGGGTGGTGATTGGATGAAGGGGGGGGGGGTGTTTTTGGAAGGTAGTGGGATTATTTGTTTTAAATTTTAAATGGAAATTGGTATTATGTAGTATTTTGTAGTATTTTAGATGCTATAAATTTTAGTTAGTTGATATGTATTGTGCATGTTTATGCATGCATTAGCCGAAAATTAATGTCTGTATGCACACGTTTTTAATTGTTTCAATAATGATTTGATTCCATTGCAAGGGTGACTAATTGACTTTCCCGGGTCACTAAATTTTCCTAAATTAAAGCTTGATCTAGTTAAATTGTCACAAAAAGTCACATGAAATAACAAAAATGGTACTAATAGCAACAATGATACCAATGCTAATGATAAAAATAGAAATGATATTAACACTAGTATTATTAAGATAGGTAATGATGCAAGTAAATTAGGGTTAGAATTATAACCAAGAGGTCGGTTGTCACAGAATCCCACCGTTTAGGAATTTTCGTCCTGAAATTTTAGCTTCGATTAGATTCAGAAAGGGTGGGTTTGAAGAGGTGCGGATAACTCTTTCTCATCTCGTCTACTCGCTACCAAGTGACTCAGGTCCTTTCCTAGAATTCCATCTTACCTTGACCTTGGGTATGCGGCTTCGTCTGAGTTTCTTGACCAACCGGTCAGTGATTTCTATAGGTTCTTCCATGAAGTTCAGCCTGTTATTGATCCTCGCTTCTTTCAACGGTAGCTCCATGGTCTTGTCTACCATGCACTTCTTCAAGTTTGACACATGCAAGGTGTCATGTATGTAACTTAACTTCTGAGGCAACTTTAATTTATATGCCACGGGGCCAATTCTTGCCAGTATTTCGAATGGTCCAATGTATCTCGTGCTTAACTTTCCTCTCTTTCCAAACCTCACTGTTCCAAGAAAAGTTAGTTTTGTTGGACTTTTTAAATCCATTAGGGGCTGACTTGTTTTGGATACATGAATCTGTCACACCCAGGGCCCAGGTAGGGTGGGATGTCACAGACTAGCAACAACATATGGCAGCAAAACAAACCATCATAAGAGCATAAAAGGAGAGAACATCACATGGCATTAATGTTTAAAGAAAAACCAGGCTAGAAGTAGGTCTAGCTCCCAACACAAGCACATAATTCACCAGTACAAATTGTTTTCATCAATAGCAAATGTAAATTGTTTCAAATGTTTTAGAACATAACAAGCCAATGCCATGGGTCATGGAGCTAGGTCAAGGTCTTCTACAACAACTAGACTCCCATCACGAATTACCTAAAACATGCCCAAAACTAAAAAGTTGGTGAATTCAAGTGCTTAAAGTTTAAAAATAAAAGGATTAAATAGAATCCACTTTTAATGTAAAAGGATCATAGTTTCATTGTTTTGGGGGATCAAAATCAACCCTGCACTCAGTCCCGGCTGACCTCTTTAAAAATTATGTAATGTCGGTTAATCCCGAAGGAAGAACTGAGCCTTAAACTAGGGTACCATGCCTGCCAGGTGGTTCACCATAGCATTTTATAAAAACCTGTTACATGCCACAAACGACCCCGCAGGATCTCAGTGTGGTACCCTCCCGTTCATCACGGAAGGCACTGTGTGTGGGAGATTCTCCAAGTAGATCTACCCATATAAAACAAGCAGATCACACAAGAATTAATGACTGTGATACAAGTATCAGCAGGTAACAATTCCATAACATATATAGTTTAGCACATAATAGTTTAGTTAAAACAGAGCATGCTTCATCCCAAAAACAGTAGTAAAAAGGGGGATCACTAGAACTCACCTTAAGTTTCAAGCAAAGATTCTTTGTGCGCCGGGAAAAGTCTCAAGCCTAGCACCCTAGCATCAAGATTTAAGTGATAAGCTACTGGTTCAAATGCTTATGTAAGGTGTTCTAGATGTGCCATGAAGTTGAATGCCCAATTTGATTTTGATTTGTTAAGGCTTGTGTAAAAAGTTTCCTTTTATAGAAAGTCATGGTTTCTTAGGAAAAAAAGGATTTTTACACCATTAAGTTAGTGATACAAGTTAAATTAAGTTTTTCATGTGGTTATTAGCTTCAAAGGAGTTGGTTATGGGAGTTTGGCAGACTTTACAGTTTGGTCCTTTAAGTTTCAGAATTTTACAATTTCTACCCCAAAGTTTGTTTTTCTTGCGTTTAATAAATTTTAAAGCCAAATATCAGAGTCTTGGAGTTAAGTATCTCATTTTAAGTAAGTTTTCTCCAATTTTTCAGATTTTAGGTCCGGGGTTAGAATTCTTGTGTTTTCGAGTTACCGATTACGGTAAACCAAATGGTTTTAATGGTTAAGTATGGATTTCCATGTTTTTGAGTCTTGGACCATTAAATATAATTTTAAGGACATTTTGATAAGTTTATAATTTGTTGAAAATGAAATTTTAGTCTCTTTTAGTTGTAAGCCTCATTTTTACGTTTCACCCGTTAAAGCGCGTGTTTACCCGAAACCGAACATTCTTAGGTGATATTTCTTCAAAATTTTTACAAAATTAAGACCTTGGGGTCTCTAAGTTACTGAAATTTCATTAATTTTATGGTTTTAGACTTGTTACACAATTTTTAGAATTTTTCTTTAAAATCTTCCGGTTTAGGCCTATTTTGCTAATTAAATTCATAAAAGTTTTAGTTTAGCCCAATAAATCACCAAATTCAGTTTTTAACACTAAGATATATATCTTTTAAGGCATGGAACTTATAAAATTTTATATTTGTTAATTTTACCAATATCATCCAATTTTACCACTTTTCGGGTTCCCCAAGATGACCATAATGCCTAATATTCCATATCCTTATTATTTCCAGCCATTAACAACTAATCATACACCCAATATCATCTAAAACTTACTAAAATTATAACCCTAGCTCATGGTTTCAACATACAACTCAAGAACAGGTTGAAAATGTAGTGATTACATCATTTACGTCCATTACACATGTGTAAAATGTTATAACTCATGTTTAAACATTACCAAAACCTTTTGTAACTTTCAAAACAGGTTATTAAGAGTCTTATAAACCATTAACAGCATATTAAAAGCTTTGGTTCGGAGGTTTACATAACATGGAGGTTAGTTGATGCACATATCACCCAAAAGAAGGTTTTCCTGGTTGAAATCGGGTTCCACCTTTAGAAGGGCCAACATAACATGTGAGATACCTTTAGTGAAGTCAAAAGCTCCTCAAGAAGAAGATGATGGCAACAAGTTTCTACGGAAGAACAATGAAAATAGAGGGTTTTAAGAGAAAAGTGAGGAAAACACAAGTTTTGACTTGTTTCGGGTGTGTGGGTGCTTACACTTAGTGTAGTCCATGATTTGAGGAGATTGGAAGGACACAAAGGTCTGGAAATCTTTAAACACTGCTGGAGGAGTCGAATCCACAAGAATGAAGCCTCCAATGTTCACGAAATAGCACCCTCTTGATGGTTTGAAGCTTGGCCGATAGGTGGTTGATGTTGTTCTTCGATATACAAGGCTGGAATGGAGAAAAATTTGCAGATGTGTGTCTGTTTTCTGTAGTGAGAAATATAGAGGGAGAAGAGAGGTATGAGGGAGTTGTGGAGGTGGTGCGTGAAATGGTAGTGGTGGGTGTGTTGGTGGTGTAGAAGGGTGGTGATTGGATGAAGGGGGGGTGTTTTTGGAAGGTAGTGGGATTATTTGTTTTAAATTTTAAATGGAAATTGGTATTATGTAGTATTTTGTAGTATTTTAGATGCTATAAATTTTAGTTAGTTGATATGTATTGTGCATGTTTATGCATGCATTAGCCGAAAATTAATGTCTGTATGCACACGTTTTTAATTGTTTCAATAATGATTTGATTCCATTGCAAGGGTGACTAATTGACTTTCCCGGGTCACTAAATTTTCCTAAATTAAAGCTTGATCTAGTTAAATTGTCACAAAAAGTCACATGAAATAACAAAAATGGTACTAATAGCAACAATGATACCAATGCTAATGATAAAAATAGAAATGATATTAACACTAGTATTATTAAGATAGGTAATGATGCAAGTAAATTAGGGTTAGAATTATAACCAAGAGGTCGGTTGTCACAGAATCCCACCGTTTAGGAAATTTCGTCCTGAAATTTTAGCTTCGATTAGATTCAGAAAGGGTGGGTTTGAAGAGGTGCGGATAACTCTTTCTCATCTCGTCTACTCGCTACCAAGTGACTCAGGTCCTCTCCTAGAATTCCATCTTACCTTGACCTTGGGTATGCGGCTTCGTCTGAGTTTCTTGACCAACCGGTCAGTGATTTCTATAGGTTCTTCCATGAAGTTCAGCCTGTTATTGATCCTCGCTTCTTTCAACGGTAGCTCCATGGTCTTGTCTACCATGCACTTCTTCAAGTTTGACACATGCAAGGTGTCATGTATGTAACTTAACTTCTGAGGCAACTTTAATTTATATGCCACGGGGCCAATTCTTGCCGGTATTTCGAATGGTCCAATGTATCTCGTGCTTAACTTTCCTCTCTTTCCAAACCTCACTGTTCCAAGAAAAGTTAGTTTTGTTGGACTTTTTAAATCCATTAGGGGCTGACTTGTTTTGGATACATGAATCTGTCACACCCAGGGCCCAGGTAGGGTGGGATGTCACAGACTAGCAACAACATATGGCAGCAAAACAAACCATCATAAGAGCATAAAAGGAGAGAACATCACATGGCATTAATGTTTAAAGAAAAACCGGGCTAGAAGTAGGTCTAGCTCCCAACACAGGCACATAATTCACCAGTACAAATTGTTTTCATCAATAGCAAATGTAAATTGTTTCAAATGTTTTAGAACATAACAAGCCAATGCCATGGGTCATGGAGCTAGGTCAAGGTCTTCTACAACAACTAGACTCCCATCACGAATTACCTAAAACATGCCCAAAACTAAAAAGTTGGTGAATTCAAGTGCTTAAAGTTTAAAAATAAAAGGATTAAATAGAATCCACTTTTAATGTAAAAGGATCATAGTTTCATTGTTTTGGGGGATCAAAATCAACCCTGCACTCAGTCCCGGCTGGCCTCTTTAAAAATTATGTAATGTCGGTTAATCCCGAAGGAAGAACTGAGCCTTAAACTAGGGTACCATGCCTGCCAGGTGGTTCACCATAGCATTTTATAAAAACCTGTTACATGCCACAAACGACCCCGCAGGATCTCAGTGTGGTACCCTCCCGTTCATCACGGAAGGCACTGTGTGTGGGAGATTCTCCAAGTAGATCTACCCATATAAAACAAGCAGATCACACAAGAATTAATGACTGTGATACAAGTATCAGCAGGTAACAATTCCACAACATATATAGTTTAGCACATAATAGTTTAGTTAAAACAGAGCATGCTTCATCCCAAAAACAGTAGTAAAAAGGGGGATCACTAGAACTCACCTTAAGTTTCAAGCAAAGATTCTTTGTGCGCCGGGAAAAGTCTCAAGCCTAGCACCCTAGCATCAAGATTTAAGTGATAAGCTACTGGTTCAAATGCTTATGTAAGGTGTTCTAGATGTGCCATGAAGTTGAATGCCCAATTTGATTTTGATTTGTTAAGGCTTGTGTAAAAAGTTTCCTTTTATAGAAAGTCATGGTTTCTTAGGAAAAAATGGATTTTTACACCATTAAGTTAGTGATACAAGTTAAGTTAAGTTTTTCATGTGGTTATTAGCTTCAAAGGAGTTGGTTATGGGAGTTTGGCAGACTTTACAGTTTGGTCCTTTAAGTTTCAGAATTTTACAATTTCTACCCCAAAGTTTGTTTTTCTTGCATTTAATAAATTTTAAAGCCAAATATCAGAGTCTTGGAGTTAAGTATCTCATTTTAAGTAAGTTTTCTCCAAATTTTCAGATTTTAGGTCCGGGGTTAGAATTCTTGTGTTTTCGAGTTACCGATTACGGTAAACCAAATGGTTTTAATGGTTAAGTATGGATTTCCATGTTTTTGAGTCTTGGACCATTAAATATAATTTTAAGGAAATTTTGATAAGTTTATAATTTGTTGAAAATGAAATTTTAGTCTCTTTTAGTTGTAAGCCTCATTTTTACGTTTCACCCGTTAAAGCGCGTTTTTACCCGAAACCGAACATTCTTAGGTGATATTTCTTCAAAATTTTTACAAAATTAAGACCTTGGGGTCTCTAAGTTACTGAAATTTCATTAATTCTATGGTTTTAGACTTGTTACACAATTTTTAGAATTTTTCTTTAAAATCTTCCGGTTTAGGCCTATTTTGCTAATTAAATTCATAAAAGTTTTAGTTTAGCCCAATAAATCACCAAATTCAGTTTTTAACACTAAGATATATATCTTTTAAGGCGTGGAACTTATAAAATTTTATATTTGTTAAGTTTTACCAATATCATCCAATTTTACCACTTTTCGGGTTCCCCAAGATGACCATAATGCCTAATATTCCATATCCTTATTATTTCCAGCCATTAACAACTAATCATACACCCAATATCATCTAAAACTTACTAAAATTATAACCCTAGCTCATGGTTTCAACATACAACTCAAGAACAGGTTGAAAATGTAGTGATTACATCATTTACGTCCATTACACGTGTGTAAAATGTTATAACTCATGTTTAAACATTACCAAAACCTTTTGTAACTTTCAAAACAGGTTATTAAGAGTCTTATAAACCATTAACAGCATATTAAAAGCTTTGGTTCGAAGGTTTACATAACATGGAGGTTAGTTGATGCACATATCACCCAAAAGAAGGTTTTCCTGGTTGAAATCGGGTTCCACCTTTAGAAGGGCCAACATAACATGTGAGATACCTTTAGTGAAGTCAAAAGCTCCTCAAGAAGAAGATGATGGCAACAAGTTTCTACGGCAGAACAATGAATATAGAGGGTTTTAAGAGAAAAGTGAGGAAAACACAAGTTTTCACTTGTTTCGGGTGTGTGGGTGCTTACACTTAGTGTAGTCCATGATTTAAGGAGATTGGAAGGACACAAAGGTCTGGAAATCTTTAAACACTGCTGGAGGAGTCGAATCCACAAGAATGAAGCCTCCAATGTTCACGAAATAGCACCCTCTTGATGGTTTGAAGCTTGGCCGATAGGTGGTTGATGTTGTTCTTCGATATACAAGGCTGGAATGGAGAAAAATTTGCAGATGTGTGTCTGTCATCTGTAGTGAGAAATAGAGAGGGAGAAGAGAGGTATGAGAGAGTTGTGGAGGTGGTGCGTGAAATGGTAGTGGTGGGTGTGTTGGTGGTGTAGAAGGGTGGTGATTGGATGACGGGGGGGGGGTGTTTTTGGAAGGTAGTGGGATTATTTGTTTTAAATTTTAAATGGAAATTGGTATTATGTAGTATTTTGTAGTATTTTAGATGCTATAAATTTTAGTTAGTTGATATGTATTGTGCATGTTTATGCATGCATTAGCCGAAAATTAATGTGTGTATGCACATGTTTTTAGTTGTTTCAATAATGATTTGATTCCATTGCAAGGGTGACTAATTGACTTTCCCGGGTCGCTAAATTTTCCT
Source organism: Flaveria linearis (assembly GCA_024085815.1). Lineage (NCBI taxonomy): Eukaryota > Viridiplantae > Streptophyta > Magnoliopsida > Asterales > Asteraceae > Flaveria > Flaveria linearis. The sequence continues at coordinate 73,496,030 of CM044008.1, read as the reverse complement.
AAATTAAAGCTTGATCTAGTTAAATTGTCACAAAAAGACACATGAAATAACAAAAATGGTAGTAATAGCAACAATGATACCAATGCTAATGATAAAAATAGAAATGATATTAACACTAGTATTATTAAGATAGGTAATGATGCAAGTAAATTAGGGTTAGAATTATAACCAAGAGGTCGGTTGTCACAGAATCCCACCGTTTAGGAAATTTCGTCCTGAAATTTTAGCTTCGATTAGATTCAGAAAGGGTGGGTTTGAAGAGGTGCGGATAACTCTTTCTCATCTCATCTACTCGCTACCAAGTGACTCAGGTCCTCTCCTAGAATTCCATCTTACCTTGACCTTGGGTATGCGGCTTCGTCTGAGTTTCTTGACCAACCGGTCAGTGATTTCTATAGGTTCTTCCATGAAGTTCAGCCTGTTATTGATCCTCGCTTCTTTCAACGGTAGCTCCATGGTCTTGTCTACCATGCACTTCTTCAAGTTTGACACATGCAAGGTGTCATGTATGTAACTTAACTTCTGAGGCAACTTTAATTTATATGCCACGGGGCCAATTCTTGCCAGTATTTCGAACGGTCCAATGTATCTCGTGCTTAACTTTCCTCTCTTTCCAAACCTCACTGTTCCCTTCCATGGTGCTACTTTCAGCATTACTCTGTCACCCACTTGAAATTCCAATGGTTTTCGTCTCTTGTTAGCGTATTTCTTCTGACGGTCTTTGGCTGCCCTTAAACGCTCCTTGATCTTGAAGATCTTATCGGTGGTCTCCAATGTAGGATTCTATGTGCCCAAGACACTTAGAATATTGATGTGGTTAGTACGTTATGATCCAAGTCGGGTTATACCCAATAACAAGCTTGGCAAACACCAATTAAATATTTAATTGATGATGTGATCATGCAATTAAATATTTACACCAATTTAGAAAATGGGTTTTCTAAATAAGTTGCATGTAAGTGGGAACAACTTATTAGGATATTTTGTTCAACAATATTATTTGATGTGTTGTTTAAATTAGTTAGATGACACCAAGTAATAAGTGAGAAATTACAACTTATAAATTAAATGGTTAATTGTATAAGTATGTAATTAGATTAATATATCTTGTACATACAATTAATTGTATGTCTAGTATACATGACATTTTAATGTGTGATAGATTTGAGAGGGAAAAGGGTTTTAAACCCCTTATTTGGCCGCCCCCACCTCTCATCCCATTGGACCAAAACTTGTTTTGACAACCAACACACATTAATTTGGTCTTGGACTCACAAATCTGATTAACCAAAAACATTACATGCAACTTTGCAAGAAAAAACTCTCTCAAAACCTCTCTCTTGGTCTCGGCTGGGCAGCAGCTTTTGAAGGAGTTTTTGGCCTTGATTTGGTGATCTATCCCTAGCAAGAGTTGTGTTTGCTTCAAGGCTTGTGGGTATAAACGTTTGAGGACTTCTAGTTTGAAGTCTTGGCCATCTTTCAGCCCTATTCTTGGACGTTTTTGAAGCCTCCAACAGCTCCTTTTAGTTGACTTTCTTGCTGGAAGAAGGTAGACATCACAGCTTATTCAAGCTGTGATTTTATGTTGTTTTTATGCATACATAGCTTGTCCATTCATATATTTAAGATCCTTTTGATATGGGTTTGTTTTTCACCTAAAATGGTCATCTAAGAACATGAAATTTCAGCTTTAAAAATCGTTTTAAAAGCCTTATATCCGCTGCGTTTTCAGAATGTTTAAAAGGTTAAACATATGTTTTATGTTCTTGCAAACCCTTCAATGGCATCAAGAGCCGGTTATATGGATGGCTTGCTTGATTCATCTTTTGAAATTGGTTTTAAAAGATGATATTAGACATGTTATAGGCTGATTTTGGGCTGTTATAGTTTATATGAATGATTCCCCAAACTTTCAAGGTCATATCACACATGCTAGTGATTAGACCTTGAAAGAAACATATTATGAAATGTTGGTTGTTTGGACAATGATTAAAACCCAAAATTTCAGTTTATGTTGGCTGAAATTTGGGGTTTTAAATGGGGTTTTCATTATATGAATAGATGATATGATCATTGGTTGTTAAAGTGCATAACCTAGCTTAAGGCCTTGTGTTGTTTGGATGATTCAAGTGGTTGTTTTATTCATTCAATTTGGTTGTAATATTTGTGTTTATTCATTTGGGTTGTAATTATTCATTCATTTGGTTATGTAATAATAGATTAGGTGCATTTCTTTTATTAGAAAAATGTATTAGGATACAATTTTGTAAAAGAAGATGCACAAGTTCAAGACCCAAAGATGGACATCAAAGACATGGAACTTGAAGCATATGGATGCAAGTTCAAGTGAGGTCCAAGAGACCTCAATTTTGTGTTGGTTACAACCCTTAGGAAAGACCTAATGACCACACTTGTGATGGCAAACAAGTATGGTCATAATAGTAGCTATGGTTATGCACATTATGTATGTTATGTTTATGACTTGTTTGGATGTTTGTTATTTGATTGTATGATTGAAATTTTGACATGCATTACAAACTAATTAACAAACTTAACAAGTTATAAAAATAATGGTTCTTAATCATTAAAAGGTAATAAAAGGTTATTAAAATGTTTTAATGATTTTAAAGATTAAAATAGGTTTTAATCAAAGAACCATAAGGTACCTTGTATTTGAAAGCATACAACTACAAGTACATAGAGTTTTCTAAACTACAATTATGAAACCTCTAAACATCTAACTAACAAGTTTAACACCGTCCTTTTGCACAACACTTAAGTCGTTTGGAAACTCTTAATGGAATAAAGGTCACCTAACCATTTTGAGGGAACTTGTGACTTAAGGTGGGAATACCACATTGGTGGGATAAAGGTCACCTAACCACTTATGTTGGTAAACTCACATATGTGTGCAAGTATGGTAACTTGATTTGAAAACCATGTTGAATGGATCACCTAAAATATGGTTTCCAAATGGTGTTGATGGGATAAACATGCCGACTTTGCATATGATGCTTAAAGTCGATCCCATACCTCTAGAAGTTGCAAATGGTTGCAATCGTCAATCGTTGACCACCTTATTAATTTAAATAGTGGGATAAAGGTCACCTAACCACAATTTAAATGTAATGTTGGGTTCTAGATTTTAATATAAAATTGACCTTAAAAAGGCATTAAATATTAAAATTAGCAATATCGAAAATACTAAAATTGATCTTTGTTAAATTTTGTAGATGGCCACCAATAATGAAAATCATGATAACTCGTCCGCGTCAAACCAATCACTACGAGCGATCCTCCAAAAGGAACGTCTAAACCATAATAACTTTATTGATTGGTATCGAAACTTGAGAATTGTTCTCAAGCAAGAGAGAAGATCATATATTTTAGACGACCCTATCCCCGATCAACCTAGCGAGGATGATGAGGAGGCCTTTAATGATTGGCTGAAATACACTGAGGACTCCGTCCAAGTGTCTTGTCTCATGCTAGCGAGCATGACTCCGGATCTCCAAAAGGAGTATGAACATCACGGAGCTTACGACATGATAACCCAGCTGAAGGAAACGTTCCAACAGCAAGCAAGGGTTGAGCGGTTCGAAACGGTTCGAGCGCTCCATGCATGTCGTATGGACGACAACCAATCTGTTTCATCTTATGTACTTAAGATGAAAAGTCATATTGACCGCCTCGAGAGGCTAAATTGTCCCGTCTCGAAGGAGTTGGCCACGGATTTGATCCTAAATGGCCTAACCAAGAGGTTCGAGACATTCGTGTTGAACTACAACATGAATGCATGGGACAAAAGCATTGGTGAGCTTCACTCAATGCTCAAAACGGCCGAGGCGGCCATCGGTAAAAAGGTTTTACCCGTTCTCACCATCAATGAAGGTGGGAACAACAAGAGGCCTCATCCCGCACCCAAGGCAAAGGTTGCCAAGGGTAAGGGACCCGTTTCGGGAAAGGGGAAAGGGGTGGTAAGGGTACCACCCAAACCACAAGAGAAGAAGCAAAAGGTTGCTACAAATGACCCATGCTTCAAGTGTGGGGAGATAGGACATTGGGCAAGGAATTGTCCTGTCCATCTCCAAGAGTTGAAAGCCAAGAGGGATGCCGGGCAGACCTCATGTACAATATACATGATTCATATTAATCTTAATGTTACATCTTCAAACACATGGGTATTGGATACCGGATGTGGAACTCATATTTGCAATTTGTTGCAGGGGTTCACAAGAAGTAGGGACTTCAAGAAAGGGGATGTTAGCCTCTTCATGGGCAATGGAACTAAAGTCTTAGTTGAAGCTCGTGGGGACTACATCCTAAGACTTCCAAATGGTTTGGAAGTTATTTTGAAGAATGTTTTGTATGCTCCTAGTTTGACTAGGAACATTATTTCTGTATCTCAATTAAGACATTATGATTATGTATTATCTTTTATTGAAAATGATATTCATGTTTCTTTAAATGGTATGTTCTATTTTAAAGCTATACCAATTAATGGTATTTATGAATTAGTTCATGAAAATACTTTAAATAGTTCATTGTACCAAACTAACACCAAGAAGCTCAAGTTGGACTTAAGTGACACCTATCTTTGGCATTGTCGTCTTGGTCATATAAACAAGAAACGTTTACAAACACTTCAAAAGAATGGTCTTTTAAAAACAAATGAATATGATTCATTTGATGTTTGTGAATCTTGTTTACAAGGCAAGATGACTAAGGCGCCCTTTAGTGGAACTACTGAAAGGGCAAAAGATTTATTAGGAATCATACATTCGGATGTATGTGGTCCTTTTAAGCCAATGACTAGGAATGGTGAAAGATACTTCATTACCTTTACCGACGACTATAGTCTCTATGGGTATGTGTACTTATTAAGGCACAAAGATGAAGCTTTTGAAATGTTCAAAATCTTCAAGAATGAAGTAGAAAATCAACTAAATAAGTCAATTAAAATTCTCCGTACCGATAGAGGAGGTGAATACCTAAGTGATGTTTTTCAAGATCATCTTAGGAATTGTGGGATTGTCTCACAACTCACTCCACCTGGAACACCACAACATAATGGTGTGTCTGAGAGGAGGAATCGAACCTTATTGGATATGGTCCGATCTATGATGGCTAGAAGCACATTACCTCTATCATTTTGGGGTTTCGCTTTGCTCTCTGCGGCCCGTATTTTAAATATGGCCCCAACCAAAAAGGTGGAAAGGACACCTTTTGAGATATGGCATGGAAGAGTTCCATCCCTATCATACCTAAGGGTTTGGGGATGTGAGGCTTATGTTAAGACTCCCACCCCAAACAAATTGGAAGTCCGATCCACCAAGTGTATCTTTGTTGGATATCCTAGAGATTCTATGGGATATTATTTCTACGATCCACTGGAACAAAAGGTGTTTGTTGCCAGAAAGGGTGAGTTCTTAGAAGCAAAGTTCCTTATGGAAGGAGCTAGCAGTAGAACAGTGGATCTTGAAGAGGATCAAGAACCACAACCCGATACACGTTTGGTTGAAACTAGCACCCAACATGAGGATGTTGAGGAAGATCAAGGGGTTGATCAATACACACAAGACGTTCGCAGAAGTGGTAGAACTAGTAATCCACCTGAAAGATATGGATTTTTCATGGATGGATGCTATGTGGTAGATTCTGATGAACCAACCACATACCATAATGCAATGTCCAATTCGGATTGTGACAAATGGCTAGAAGCCATGAACGTTGAGATGCAATCCATGTATGACAACCAAGTTTGGGAACTTGTTGTACCACCTCTTAATTCCAAGGTAGTTGGAAGTAAGTGGGTTTTCAAGAAGAAAACCGATATGCATGGAAACTTGGATACTTATAAAGCTAGACTTGTAGCAAAGGGTTTCACTCAAACTCAAGGGGTTGATTATGATGAAACCTTCTCACCTGTTGTGATGCTAAAGTCTATAAGGATATTGTTTGCCATAGCTGCTCATTATGATTATGAGATTTGGCAAATGGATGTCAAAACCGCTTTCCTAAATGGATATCTTGAGGAAGATGTCTATATGGTTCAGCCTGAAGGTTTTGTCGATCCAAAACATCCTAATAAAGTATGCAAGTTGAAGAAATCAATCTATGGATTGAAACAAGCATCGAGAAGCTGGAATCACCGTTTTGATGAGGAAGTAAAGAAATTTGGCTTCATCAAAAACGCTGATGAGGCTTGTGTGTATAAGAAGGCTAGTGGGAGCACCATAACCTTCCTAGTGTTGTATGTTGATGACATACTACTATTTGGAAATGACATTCCAACCTTGGAAGGTGTAAAAACCTGGCTTGGAAGTTGTTTTTCCATCAAGGATCTAGGTGAAGCCGCCTATATTCTGGGAATAAAGATCTATAGGGATAGATCATGGCGGTTGACTGGTTTGAATCAAAGTGCATACATTGATAAGATCTTGAAAAGGTTCAAGATGGAAAACTCTAAGAAAGGTACGGTACCTATTCAAAGAGGAACAATATTGAGCACGACTCAATGTCCAAGCTCAAAGGATGAGCAAGATAGCATGAAGGCAATCCCATACGCATCTGCTATAGGATCCATCATGTATGCAATGATATGCACTCGACCGGACGTGTCTTGCGCCTTAAGCATGACAAGCCGTTACCAGCAGAATCCTGGAAATAGTCATTGGATGGCTGTTAAGAACATACTTAAGTACCTAAGGAGGACGAGAGATATGTTCCTAATCTATGGATCTGGTGACGAGGAACTCGTTGTAAAAGGTTACACGGATGCAAGTTTCCAAACCGATCGTGATGATTCTCGGTCACAATCGGGATACATTTTCATTCTGAATGGAGGAGCGGTTTCTTGGAAGAGCTCCAAGCAGGATGTGGTGGCTCTATCAACTACAGAATTAGAATACTTCGCCGCCTCATTGGCAGCTCGAGAAGCTGCATGGTTGAAGAAATTCATTGCCGATCTAGGGGTAGTCCCTTCCATTCAGGACCCCCTAGAGATCTTTTGTGATAACGAGGGTGCGATTGCACAAATCAAGGAACCCCGTGCTCATCAAAAGACTAGGCACATTGAGCGGAGATTCAACTACATACGAGATGAAGTTGAAAAGGGAAAGATATGTATTCGCAAAGTTCACACGGATCAAAACGTTGCGGATCCTCTCACGAAGCTCCTTGAAAAGGCAAAGCATGAAGGTCATACTTGTGCCATGGGACTTCGATATTCTAGTGATTGGATTTGATCTGTAAATTTTGTATTTGGATATGTGGAACTTTCTATTATTTGAATAAAATTATTTGGTTATAATGTTTCAAATAATATTCCAATTTAGCATGTTTAATCCATGAGTAAAATGTTTACTCTAAATGTCCGTAGTCGTTCAGACTTGTGGGAACAAGTTTGAAGGTAAGACTATTATGAACTAGGATTGGTTGATATTCATAAGGATGAACATAGAGCAATGGGTTGCTACCAAGGTTCATAGATATTTGTGGGATACAAATATTGGACTAACCCGCATCTCAAATTTTACTACATGGAATCTTATTGATTGATCATAAGTAAATTTGAGTAAAGGCGAATATCATTTGGTATCCTCCGACCTGAGATACATATTGGGTTTTGATATTCACCAAGTTTTATACGTTGAGCCTATTCTTCACTGCCCTGAAATAGTGGACAGTACATAAGGATATGTTCAGGTATAACACGAGGTGTTTGTGAGAAACGTATGTAGTCAAGATGGAATTTGTTCCTCTTATTCGTTGAGAGTTAGATGTCTAAGGCCTGATTAAGTTAAATCAACAAGGAATGATCATTCTGTGTCCTTGGATTTAACATGACATCTGTAACAAAAGGATAGATGATTAATTCACCTAAATCATTTCAAGTAAGGTACTTGAAAGGGATGATGTTATTGAATGGCTATAAGTCATGCGTATTAAGGGCAGTAAACCGTTGTTAGGCGGTATTTACTGCTTGCATCAATCTTCTATGAATCTTGGGCAAGTGGGAGATTGTAGGATTCTATGTGCCCAAGACACTTAGAATATTGATGTGGTTAGTACGTTATGATCCAAGTCGGGTTATACCCAATAACAAGCTTGGCAAACACCAATTAAATATTTAATTGATGATGTGATCATGCAATTAAATATTTACACCAATTTAGAAAATGGGTTTTCTAAATAAGTTGCATGTAAGTGGGAACAACTTATTAGGATATTTTGTTCAACAATATTATTTGATGTGTTGTTTAAATTAGTTAGATGACACCAAGTAATAAGTGAGAAATTACAACTTATAAATTAAATGGTTAATTGTATAAGTATGTAATTAGATTAATATATCTTGTACATACAATTAATTGTATGTCTAGTATACATGACATTTTAATGTGTGATAGATTTGAGAGGGAAAAGGGTTTTAAACCCCTTATTTGGCCGCCCCCACCTCTCATCCCATTGGACCAAAACTTGTTTTGACAACCAACACACATTAATTTGGTCTTGGACTCACAAATCTGATTAACCAAAAACATTACATGCAACTTTGCAAGAAAAAACTCTCTCAAAACCTCTCTCTTGGTCTCGGCTGGGAAGCAGCTTTTGAAGGAGTTTTTGGCCTTGATTTGGTGATCTCTCCCTAGCAAGAGTTGTGTTTGCTTCAAGGCTTGTGGGTATAAACGTTTGAGGACTTCTAGTTTGAAGTCTTGGCCATCTTTCAGCCCTATTCTTGGACGTTTTGAAGCCTCCAACAGCTCCTTTTAGTCGACTTTCTTTCTGGAAGAAGGTAGACATCACAGCTTATTCAAGCTGTGATTTTATGTTGTTTTTATGCATACATAGCTTGTCCATTCATGTATTTAAGATCCTTTTGATATGGGTTTGTTTTTCACCTAAAATGGTCATCTAAGAACATGAAATTTCAACTTTAAAAATCGTTTTAAAAGCCTTATATCCGCTGCGTTTTCAGAATGTTTAAAAGGTTAAACATATGTTTATGTTCTTGCAAACCCTTCACTCCAACATGATGTCGGGTCCCATTACTTGGCTATCACCGATCTCATTCAAACTCAATGGTGATCGGCATTTCCTACCATACAGAGCCTCATACAGAGCTGCCATTATACTTGCGTGGTAACTGTTATTATAGGAGAAATCCACCAAAGGAAGATGGTTGTCCCAGTTCCCACCAAAGTCAATCACACAAGCTCTTAGCATATCTTCCAAAGTGGGAATGGTTCTTTCACTCTGACCGTCAGTTTGTGGGTGGTATGCAGTGCTTAAATCCAGACGGGTTCCTAGAGCCTGCTGGAGTGATTTCCTGAAACGAGAAGTGAAGCGGCTATCACGGTCAGAGATGATTGGTAGTGGCACACCATGCCTGGTCACTATTTCATCGATGTACAGTTGAGCCCGCTTCGTCAGGTCATAGTCTTCTCGAATCGGCAAGAAGTGAGCTCATTTAGTTAGCCTAACCACTATTACCCAAATAGCATCATGACCTCTAAACGTTTCGGGTAACTTTGTAAAAAAATCCATCGTGACGTTATCCCATTTCCATTCTGGAATTTCGGGTTGTTGCAACGTTCCTGACGGTTTTTTATTTTCAGCTTTTACCATGGCACAGGTTAGACACTTTCCAACATAAATAGAGATTGATTTCTTGATTCCAGGCCACCAGAAAAGTGCCTTTAGATCATGGTACATTTTGTCGCTTCCGGAGTAAACCGAGTACCTAGATTTGTGGGCTTCGTCGAGGATTACCTCTCTAATTTCCTCGTACTTTGGTACCTACGTTCTCTCTTCATATTTATATATACCATCGCCACTCATCTCTAATCGCTTCTCCATTCCTGTTAACACTTCATCGGCTAATTTATCTTCCTTTAATGCTTTACCTTGAGCTTCTTTCAGCCTTGCGATAAGGTCGGTGTACACACTCATCCATAAGGCACGGGCGCGAAGGGGTTTTTCTCTTCCTTTCCTGCTGAAGGCATCTACCGCTACATTAGCCTTGCCGGGATGGTAGCGGATTTCATCATCGTAATCATTCAATAGCTCAACCCATCTTCTCTGTCCCATGTTTAGCATCATCTGATCCAGAATGTGTTGCAAACTTCTATGGTCAGTGTAGATAATGCGCTTCGTGCCATAGAGATAATGCCTCCACATTTTAAGTGCAAACACCACAACACGCAGTTCTAGATCATGCGTTGTGTAGTTCTTCACATGATCATTCAGTAGTCTTGATGCATAAGCAATTACCTTGTTGCGCCGCATTAGTACGCATCCTAGTCCTTGATGCGAGGCGTCACAATAGACTACGGAATCTTCGACTCCTTCTGGGAGGGCGAGGATAGGTACACTACAAAGTTTTTCCTTGGGTGTTTCGAATGCCTCATTTTGCTCTCGTTCCTACACAAAAGCTGTATCCTTCTTAGTCAAAGCAGTCAACGGTTGCACAATGCGCGAGAAGTCCTTGATAAACCTTCTATAGTATCCGGCCAATCCAAGGAATTGCCTTATTTTGGTGGGGGTTTCTGGAATTTTTCAGTTCCTAATAGCCTTAATTTTAGAAGGTTCAACTTGAATCCCAATCTCGTTTACCACATGCCCTAGAAATTGAATCTCTCGCATCCAAAATTCGCATTTAGAGAACTTGGCATATATTTGTTCATTCTTGTGTAACTTATGAATCAGCCTTAGGTGCTTCTCGTGCTCTTCCTTACTATAGGAGTAGATCAGGATGTCGTCAATAAACACGATCACAAACTTGTCATGATATTGGCGGCACACACGGTTCATGAGATCCATAAACGCCGCTGGTGCGTTAGTCAACCCAAAGGGCATGACTAGATAATCTAATGTTCATATCTAGTTCTAAAGGCTGTCTTGGGTATGTCTTCCTCTCTTATCTTCAGCTGATGGTATCCTGATCTTAAATCTATTTTGGGAAAATAGCTTGCTCCGTAGAGTTGATCGAATAGGTCGTCTATTCTCGGGAGAGGGTATCAGTTCTTTATTGTCAGCTTGTTTAGTTCCCAGTAATCTATAGCGTACGTAAGGTTGCATCCTTCTTCTTCACGAATAGTACCGGGGCACCCCATGGAGAAACACTTGGCCGTATGAATCCCTTGTCAAGTAGCTCTTGGATTTGTAGCATTAGTTCCTTCATCTCAGGAGGGGCAAGTCGGTATGGTCCCTTGGCTACTGGTGCAGCACCAGTCAGTAGATCTATCTGGAACTCAACTTGTCGATTCGGAGGAAGTCCCGGTATGTCTTCGGGAAACACTTCTGGATATTTAAAAGCCACTGGAATATCTTCAATCTTCTTCTCCTCTTTAGTCTTCATCACATAGACTATGAAAGCAGGGCATTCCTTCATAGACTCTTGATAGCTTTTAAATGAGATATCATAGGACATACCGTGTTACTTCTTTCACCATGGACCACTAACACTTTCCCGTCGCTCAAATGTATCTTAAGTAGGCATTCATCACGCACAATTTCGACTTTATGCCTAGCAAGCCAATCCATACCAACAATCAAATCAAATCCTCCTAGTTTAATAGGCATAAGGTTTATATTAAATGTACTTCCTTCTAGATTCATTAAGCAATCTTTGATGACTTCGTTAGTTTCTAAGATATTACCGTCAGCTAATTCTATGGTAAACGTATCAGTCTTGATGCATGCACTCGTGTCAATCAAAGGCCTAAAAGTACTAGAGGCAAAACTAGAAGTTGCTCCAGTATCAAATAGAACGGTAGCAGGATGGTTGTTTATAAGGAACGTACCATTAACCACATCGGGTTCCTTACGGGCGCAAGCTGGATCCATCACGAATGCTCTTGCCTTAGGCTTGTTGGGTCTGACATCTTTATCTCTCCCCAGCTTAGGACACTTATTCTTCATGTGCCCTGGATCTCAACACTCATAGCATTGTTTACTAGGTGCATACGTACAGTCTTTAATTAAGTGTCCGGTTCGCTTGCACCTAAAACAGGGCATTGGGTTACAGTCTCCCTAATGGTGCAGTTTGCACTTGTTACAGAAGGGGCTTGTGCCTACATAAAGTTTTTGTTCCCTTCTTCCCTGATCACCACGTTTAGTACCTTCACTTGATCTTGTTAACATCTACCCACTTTCTCTTCTTTTGTTCAGTTCTTCCCTACTCTGTCCATCCAGCCCTAATCAGGTCATCAGTTAAACTGCCATTGAGATCCACCGTAGCCTGTAGAGTTGTAGGCATGGCAGATCGGACCATACCCCTAACTTTCGGATGTAACCCCCAGATGAAACGTGCTATAGCCTTAGATTCTGGTGTCACCAGGTGTGGCACCAGTCGGGACAGGGCTAAGAAGCGGTTGATGTACTCAGTGTAATTAGGACCTTTCATTTCCAGGCCCATAAATTCAGATTCCAGCTTCTCGAGTTGATTGATGGGGCAGTATTTGTTGGTTATCAGTTCCCTGAATTCGGTCCAACTCATTCGGTTAGCAGCGTTTCTTCCCTGGGGCTGAGTAATCGTCTTCCACCATTCTAGTGTCGATCCCTTGAGTGATTGGGATGCAAACCTCACCATGTGGTCCATCTTCCTCTCACTGATGTCCAGGACAACTTCCATTTCATCGATCCACCAGTAAGTCTCTATCGCACCCTTAGTGCGATAAAAATCCTTGGGCTTGCATGCCATGAAGGTTTTGTAGGAGCATCCATTCTTCAGCGCTTCAACCTCCTTGTTGTTTCCCTCGTCGTTCCCGAATTCATCATTACCACTGGGGTTTCGCCTGTCCGCATTGATCTGGGCGATGATGGTCGGAATGGCATTAGCAATCTGTTATGCTACGAGGTTAGCAATTCTCTCATCATTTTCTTGATTAGCATTCTCCCCACGAGGAGTTCCTAGTGGAGTAGGTTGGTTTCCGGTTTGCCTGGTCTCCTCACGGCGACCTCTAGTAGCTCCTCGTCTTCCAAACCGAGTTCCTCTCCTAGTTGCAATTTTGATAGCATCACAGATAATTTCATTTAGCATCTCATAATTAGTTTCGAGTAGCCCAAGCATCATTTACCCTAATGTATCACGTCCTAGAAGGAGGGAGTGTAATATACACACCACTAACATCTCTAACAATGTTTCATAATTTAATTTAAGACAATACATCCAAAGTGGACACAGACCAAAATTCCCAACACATAACATGACACATAGCAGTTCAATACAAATAGCTCAGCAAAGTTTAACATTCATGGAAATAGTTTCACGGATAGTTTGGATCGATGGTATCAGCAAACATAGTTGAATCAGAGTTATACTCTTACGAGTTGGAAGGTGCCATCACCCCCATAATAATAATAATAGTATCAGATAATGATAGAAATAGTTTCCTTCAACTATCTATAAGACAGATAATCCCACTTCTTATCCATGCTCTCACATCCACTTCTTCTTCAGCCACCCTAGCCATCCTGAGTTCTTTTTCCTCTGCTCTTGCTTCAACCGCTAGAACCCATGCGAAGCCATCATAGCTTGAAACTTCGCAGACTGAGGGGTCCGAGTGGCGTGCTGGAGTGTCAGCTCGTGATGACGGACGGTCTTCAAAATCTCGTCCAGTGCAGCATCGGAGGGTCCTACGTCGCTTGCCCGGCGGCTAGACTAGGAGTATCTGTCACCAGCTAGCATACTAGGGCCGTCATACATGTTGCACCTAGGTCGTATCCAGTGCTCGTCATGTGGGTGGTGTCGTAGTAGGTCAAATGGCGAAGGTGCAGGTATCGGAGTCCTAACAGGTGGTGGAGGGGGAGGTGGCATCCTAAAGGAGACTGAGTGTCCTGGCCTCGCACTCTTGCGTGGGTGGGTGAAAACACGTGCACCTTATCCCTGATGGGTGGGATAGGTGAGTGGGTAGGAGCTGCGACATGTGGTGAGTGGGAGCGCGTGCGGCTCCTGGAAGGGGATGTCAAGGAATAGTCTTCCGACTGCTTAGTGTCGTCAGATGTAACGGATATCCAATCCGGATGTCCGTATCTCCTCAGGTTTTCCTTATATTCCGTTTATGGCATCGCCTTCCTAAGGCTCCCAGTTGGTGCAGTATCGTCAGTTGGGTATGCCGGTGTCTTTCCTTTGTCAGCCACAATCCTAGTGTCCTGTAAGAAATATCATGAGTAGTTTTGTTTCTCATAGCTCATGATTGTAATAATAATAGTACTTACAATAGTAGTGGTGGAAATAGTATTAGATATTCCAATAGTATCCATAACCAAAGGTATCAATAAGCAATAGTACCAGAAATCAGTAGTTTCTTCAAATAATAACAAGCAAGTAGTTTATCTTAGGAAAACCTTTTGTCCACTTCAAAGAAATTCAGAAATCATACGTTTCAAACAGAGAAGGTCCAATCATTACCTAAAGATCCATGGTGCAAATTACGCGTAATCCCAACACTTCCCACAAATTACGCGTAATCCAACACTTTCCCACAAGTGCAAATTACGGTAAATTCATGATTACGTTGATCAAGTGTAATCATCAATTTACCTACCCCGATCATCCCAACACTTTCCCACAAGGACAGTCCTAAGGCATCTGGGTTGTAGGCTAGGGTCTACTATCGTAATCCCGACTAATCTACAACCTTTGGCTCTGATACCAATCTGTCACACCCCGGGCCCAGGTAGGGTGGGACGTCACAGACTAGCATAACATATGGCAGCGGAAACAAACCATCATAAGAGCACAAAAGGAGAGAACATCACACGGCATTAATGTTTAAAGAAAAACCAGGCTAGAAGTAGGTCGAGCCCCCAACAAAAGTACATAATTCATCAGTACAAATTGTTTTCATCAATAGCAAACGTAAATTGTTCAAATCAAATTTTAGAACATAGACAGCCAATAACAAGCCATGCCATGTCATGGAGCTGGGTCAAGGTCAAGGTCTTCTACAACAGCTAGACTCCCATCAAGGATTACCTGAAACATGCTCAAAAGAAAATTTGTGTCAACTAAAAAGTTGGTGAATTCAAGTGCTAAAGTTTGAAAACAAAAGGACTCAATAGAATCCACTTTTATGTAAAAGGATCTAGTGTTCATTGTTGTGGGGGATCACAATCAACCCTGCACTCAGTCCCGGCTGGCCTCTTCAAAAATTAAGTAATCCCGGTTAATCCCGAAGGAAGATCTGAGTGTTAAAATATTGTACCATATAGCATCTTGTAAAAACCTGTTACATACCACAAACGACCCCGCAGGATCTCAGTGTGGTACCCTCCTATTCATCACGGAAGGCACTGTGTGTGGGGGATTCTCCAAGTAGATCTATCCATATAAAACAAGCGGTTCACACAAGAATTAATGACTGTGATACAAGTATCAGCAGTTAACACAACATTCCACAACATATAGATCATAGTTTAGCACATAATAGTTCAGTTAAAAAGAGCATGCTTCATCCCAAAAACAGTAGTAAAAGGGGGATCACTAGAACTCACCTTAAGTTTCAAGTAAAGATTCTTTGTGTGTCAGGAAAAGTATCAAGCCTAGCACCCTAGCATCAAGATTTAAGTGATAACTACTGGTCTTAATGCTTATGTAAGGTGTACTAGATGTGCCATGAAGTTGAATGCCCAATTTGATTTCGATTTGTTAAGGTTCGTATAAAAAGTTTCCTTTTATAGAAAGTCATGGTTTCTTAGGATATATGAATTTTTACACCATTAAGTTAGTGATACAAGTTAAATTAAGTTGTTCATGTTATTATTAGCTTTAAAGGAGTAGGTTATGGGATTTTGGCAGAATTTATAGTTTAGTCCTTAAATTTTAGAATTTTACAATTTCTACCCCAAAGTTTGTTTTTCTTGCATTTAATAAACTTTAAGGCCAAATATAAAATTCTTGGAGTTAAGTATATCATTTTAAGTAGTTTGCTCAAAATTTTCAGATTTTAAGTCCGGGTTAGAATTCTTGTGTTTTTCGCGTTACCGTTACGGTAAACCGAAGGGTTTTAGTTGTTATGGATTTCCATGTTTTTGAGTCTTGGAACATTGAATATAATTTTAAGGACATTTTGATAAGTTTCTAATCTGTTGAAAATGAAATTTTAGTCTCTTTTAGTTGTAAGCCTCGTTTGTACGTTTTACCTGTTAAAGGGCGTTTTTACCCGAAACCGAACATCCTTAGGTGATTTTTCTTCAAAACTTTTACCAAATTAACACCTTGGGGTCTCTAAGTTACTGAAATTTTATGAATTTTACGGTTTTAGACTTGTTACACAATTTTTCGAATTTTTCTTTAAAATCTTCCGGTTTAGGCCTATTTTGCTAATTAATTCATAAAAATTTCAATTTAACCCAATAAATCATCAAATTAGTTTTTACCACTAAGATATATATATTTTAAGGCCTGGAACTCATAAAATTTTATATTTGTTATGTTTTACCAATATCATCCAATTTTACCACTTTTCGAGTTTCCCAAGATGTCCATAATGCCTAATATTCAATATTCTTATTATTTGCAGCAATTAACAACTCATCATACACCCAATATCATATAAAACTTACTGAATTATAACCCTAGCTCACGGTTTCAACATACAACTCAAGACAAGTTGAAAACATAGTGATTACATCATTTTCGTCTATTAAACATGTGTAAAACGTTATAACTCGTGTTTAAACATTACCAAAACCTTTTGTAACTTTCAAAACAGGTTATTAAGAGTCTTATAAACCATTAAAAGCAGATTACAAGCTTTGGTTCAGAGGTTTACACAACATGGAGGTTAGTTGATGCACATATCACCCAAAAGAGGGCTTTCTTGGTGGAAATCGGGTTCCACCTTTAGAATGGCCAACATAACGTGTGATACCTTTAGTGAAGTCAAAAGATCCTTAGAAAAATGATGTCAATAATTTTCTGCTACAACAAAGAAAGAGAGGTTTTTAAGAGAAAAGTGAGGAAAACACAAGTTATGACTTGTTTCGGGTGTGTGGGTGCTTCCACTTAGTGTAGTCCACGATTTGAGGAGTGTGGAAGAACACAAAGGTCTGGAAATATTTAAACACTGCTGGAGAGTAAATCCACAAGAATCAAGCCTCGTCGCGGAATAGCACCTTCTTGATGGTTTGAAGCTTGGCCGTTAGGTGGTTGATGTTGTTCTTCGATATACAGGCTGGAACGGAGAGAAATTTGTAGATATGTGTGTCTTTTTATAGTGAGATACCGAGAGGGAGAGAAAAGGTATGGGAGAGTTGTGGAGGTGGAGCATAAATGGTAGTGGTGGGTGTGTTGGTGGTGTAGAAGGGTGGTGATTGGATAGGGGGGTGGCTGAGTTTTTGGAGGGCAGTGGGATTATTTGTTTTAAATTTTAAATAGAAATTGGTATTATGTAGTATTGTGTAGAATTTTAGATGGTATAAGTTTTAGTTAGTTGATATTTATTGTGCATGTTTATGCATGCATTAGCTGAAAATTAAAGTGTGTATGCACACGTTTTTAGTTGTTTCAATAATGATTTGACTCCATTGCAAGGGTGACTAATTGGCTTTCCCGGATCACTAAATTTTCCTAAATTAAACCTTGATCAAGTTAAATTGTTGCAAAAAGTCACATGAATAACAAAAATGGTACTAATAGCAATAATGATACCAATGCTAATGATAAAAATAGAAATGATACTAACACTAGTATTATTAAGATAGGTAATGATGCAAGTAAATCAGGGTTAGAATATGACCTAGAGGTCGGTTGTCACCGAATCCCTTATCTTTCAAGTTTTATTTTACATGCTTTAGAATAAATCTTTAAAGATTGATGTCAAATGGTTGATTATTTTGTTTGGACAAAAACCTAAAATTTTAGTTTATGTTGGCTGAAATTTTGGGGTTAAAAAGGAGTTCATTTTTTTTTTCTTGAATGTTGTATTTGGATACATGTTTTGGTGCATAACATAGCCTTGACGAAGTGTGTTTGGATTGGTTGAATGTTTTGTCATGTTTGGTTTTATTCTTTAAAAGGGTTGTAATAATATTTTGTGTTTGTATCTTGGGTGTAATTTATTTATTCTTTGGTTATGTAATCAATAGATTAGATGCATTCTTTTTATTAGAAAAATTGTATTTGGATATATTTTTTGTAAAGAAGATGCACAAATTGGAGACCCAAAGAAAGATACAAAGAAGGACACACAAAGATATGGACACTTGATGCATTTGGATGTGGACTCAAGTGGGAGTTCATGGACACATTTTGATGTGTCATTTTTAACCCTTAGGAAATACCTAATGACAAAACTTGTGATGGCAAACAAGTGTAATCAACTTAGTGGCTATGGTTATGCACTTGTGATTGTATGGTTGTGCTTGTTTGGTTGTGTGTTTATGGTTGTTGTTTGTGTTGGATCATGATAAGGCTGGTGCAACCAAATTCACTTCATAGTCACTTTGGTACTACATTAAAGGGCTTCCGAAGCCAAGCAAGAGATCTTCCGAGAGTCTAAGAACAAAGTCTGAAAGAGCTTCCGAAGACAAAGTCTGATGAAAGAGCTTCCGAAGACAAAGTCTGAAAGAGCTTCCGAAGACAAAGTCTGATGAAAGAGCTTCCGAAGACAAAGTCTGAAGAGCTTCCGAAGACAAAGTCTGAAAGAGCTTCCGAAGACAAAGTCTGAAAGAGCTTCCGAAGACAAAGTCTGATGAAAGCTGAAGACAAAGTCTGAGCTTCCGAAGACAAAGTCTGCTTCCGAAGACAAAGAAGACTCCAAGCCTCGGAAGAAGCAGTCTTCCGAAGTATAAGTGCCTTCGGAAGAAGTTATTCTTCCGAAGCACTTTATCCTTCGGAAGACATTGCTATGTCCAGCAGATAAAAGTATGGTCCCTGACAGTCCGCTGTAGACCTCTGATACAGCATGCATCTTCCTAAAGAGCCATGTTGTTGACCATACTTTATTCTACTATTCACCTTTTTATGATAGTACATGTTACCAACTTTAGTTGGTGACAAAGGTAAGTCAGGGACATGTCCTGACTACCAACTCTCAGGCACAATGTCTGAAAGACCTCACCTAGAGGCTGTAGTATAGATGTAAGGTTGAGGTGTCCAGCTGGTATCAAAGTATATCCGGCTGTAGGTAGTATTATATATATCTTCTCCCTGTAACTCTTTATGTAAGCGATTTGAGTCCAAGTGTCTTGTAATCCTTTGAGTTGAGAAGCAATATATAAAAGTACCTTGAAAATTTATCTGCTGTTAAGTTTTCTTACTGCTTGATACTTGTTATATTGTGATCAACTCTTCATAGACTGCTTGCCGAGTGTTGATTCACAGTGAGTTTGAGAGAAGACCACCCGAAAACCGATCCTGCAATTGGTATCAGAGCTCCAGGCTCTTGATTGTGAGATCTTACCATCCTAATCAACCTGTTTCACACTCCTCACCACAATCCACTCCTCAAATGGCTGCTCTCTCCAAGGCTGATATGGAACTGGTACCTTGACCAAGTCCCCTATGATCACCCCTGAAGACTTCGACACATGGTGTATCAGGATGGAAGGCTTATCAAGTGTCAAGACTCAAGGATGTGGGACTCCATTGTCAATGGTCCTTTCATACCAAGCACTACATCTGCCACTGGTAATCGCATCATCCAAAAGATGTTGATGATTACTCAGAGGAAGATGGAAGAGAATAGAGCTAGATCAAAGGGCTATGACTTGTCTCCAAACTGCTCTCCCCAACTCCGTCTACAGACGCTTCAAGAAGTGCAAGACTGCTAAAGATTATGGGAAGCTTTGAAGCTGATGTATGAGGGATCCAAGGAAACTCAAGAGAACAAGAAAGATCTCTTGAAGCAGCAGTTTGAGAACTTTACTTTCAAGGCTGGTGAGACCTTGACATCACAATATACTTCAGGTATGTTGAGCTAGTAGACACTCTGGCAGATATTGGAGTAGCTCTTGAGAACAGAGACATAGTTAGGAAGTTCATGTCTTCTCTCCTAAACTATGACTCACTACTGTGTTATCATCAAGAGAACTTCGGACCTTAAGACTCTTTCTCTCACAGAGTTGTACGGTATCCTAAGTGCATTTCAGATGGAGATGAACATGCAGAACTCCTCTGACCACTCCAATAACCAACAGAGTTCAGCCCTTCATGTGGTTGAAAGGGAAGCATGGAACCACAACATCAGTTGCTATGCTACCCTGACAACTCACATACTGGACCCTTCATCACTCTACCTGAGACTCCAAAGTCTCAAAAGGTTCAACACAACTCCTTTCAGATAGTTGTGCCTTGTCTCTGGAAGTGGACACTCTGATGATTTTCAATACTGCTTTGATGATCTTGAGTGCTTCAATCCAGATGATGTGGAGTACATGGACATTGTCTAGCAGATGGCTCTTTTAACTTACAGAGCGAAGAAGTTCTTCAAGAGAACTGGAAGGCAATTCCCTCAAAACCCAGTCAACAGCAAGTTTGGGTTTGATAAGAGCAAAGCAAGGTGCTACAACTGCAACAACTTGGTCACTTTGCTAGGAATGCAAGGCTCCCAAACAACCCGGGAACCCCACACCACAGCCTCCACACATCCCACTGCTCCCAAGCATGAAGAAAAGTCAACTGAAATAGCTGCTGTTGCTCAGGAAGTTGACTGGAGCTTCATGGTACAGGATGTGACTCCCGCTCAAGCACTCATGGCCGGAAGAGATGATGATCAGGTATATGAACATCTTTGTACTGCTGCCTGTATTGCTAAAGTTACAATGGTATAAGGATTACATTTCGGAAATCAGATCTGAGGTTGAAGTCTTTAATGCCTAAAATCTTACTTTAAAAAGCTGAATCTGACTATCAACGGAAAATTGATGAGTTAGAGAAAACTGTGTCTCTTTTGAAACATGAAAAGACTAAACTACCAAGGCAAGAAGAAGCAGAGCTAAAGCTGCTAGAAGCTTCCACTGCTAAGAAGGTTGCAGAGTCCAAGCTTAAGTTTGACCCTAAGCAAAGGGTGTCTTCATTTCTGCCGGTTTTCAAGTGGTAGTACTACTCCTTTTCAGGAAAGGAGTGTAGTACCAGCACTCCTGTCCCACTGAAGGATCAGAAGTCAAAGGGAAAGTTGCTGATGAAGAGAAGAAACCCAAGAAACAGCAACCTGCAAGTTCCAGAAGACTAACATTGCATGCATAATGTGTGGTCTGCACAACCACATGGCTAAAGATTGTTACTACAATCCAGCAAGCACACATTATGCAAATAATGTTAGAAAAGAAGTAGTCAGAGAAGGTTTCTCAGTTGGACCACTTCAAAAGTCCAATGATGAAAAAGGAAAGTTGTCTCGGAAGCCAAGTTGCTTTCGGAAGAAACTGCTTCTTCCGAAGGGAAAATGGCTTCGGAAGCCAAACCTTCTAAGGTTCGGAAGAACAAGAAGGCTCCCTTGAAACCATCTCAGAAGAAGACTACTTCGGAAGAAAAGGTGGTGAAGGCTTCTTCCGAAAGAGAGAAGCTTCGGAAGAAGACCATGCTGCAAACGCTTCAACAAGCTCATCCTCAAAGATCACCAAAGGATGGATTGGAAGATCAAGGAAGATGCTGTAGCCCAAACCTGTTCTTCAACAATGACCTCTATTGAACCCCACTGCATATTTTTTGGTTCAATATGTCACTATCTTTGGAAGAGCCCGAGACCTGCAAGGCTTGGGCTTCCAAACAAAACTAACTATCTCATCTTATGTGCAGGACATCCATTTGACAAGAACAACAATATCTGGATTGTAGATAGTGGATGCTCCAGGCACATGACAGGGAACAGATCTCTCCTTCAACATTCCAGAACTTTGATGGAGGGCCTGTCCAATTTGGAGGTGAGGCCGGAGGATATATTTCTGGCAGAGGAGTATATCCAATGGCAGAATAAACATTGACAAAGTTCACTTTGTCAAACAGCTTGAACACAATCTGTTAAGTGTTTCTCATTCTGTGATCAGAACATCAGATGCTTTTCACAGAACATGAGTGCATTATCCTCAAACCAGGGATGACAATTCCTCCGGAATTGGTGCTTCTCAGATCTCCCAGGAAAGGGGATATGTACAAGCTGGATATGAACAATGCTTCTCCTATGGGTGAAGTATCATGCTTTCTTCCAAAGCTGATAGTGATGAGTCAACACTATGGCACAAACGCATGTGTCATGTGAATTTAAAACAATGAATAAATTGTCTAAAAATAACTTGGTACATGGTTTGCCTAAAAAGGAATTTTTCTGCAAAGATAACTGTGTTGCATGCCTGAAAGGGAAACAACACAGATCATCTCATAAATCCAAATGTATTAACTCTATCACTACTCCATTACACTTATTGCACATGGATCTTTTGGTCCCACAAGTATAATGAGCATTGGAAGGAAATCATATGCCTTGTGATCGTTGATGATTTTACAAGATTTACATGGGTATTCTTTTTAAGAAGTAAAGATGAAACTGCTGAAACTTTAAAATCTTTTATTCTTAAATAGAAAATCAAATTGATCACAAAGGTTAAGATATTAGAAGTGATCAAGGGACTGAGTTTAAGAACTTCGTTCTTGACTCATTCTGTGACTCAAAAGAGATTGCCAGACAATATAGTGCTCCCAGAACTCCTCAACAAAATGGTGTTGCTGAGAGGAGGAACAGGACACTTATTGAGGCTGCTCGGACCATGTTAGCTGATTCAAAGCTGCCTCTAACATTCTGGGCAGAGGCAGTCAGCACTGCATGCTATGTGCAGAACAGGGTTCTTGTAGTTAAGCCCCATGGAAAAACCCCTTATGAGTTATGGAACAAGAGGCCACCGTTCATTGGCTTTCTAAGGTCCTTTGGCTGCAGGTGTACCATACTTAACACAAAGGACAACTTGGCAAAGTTTGCTGAGAAGTCAGATGATGCTCTTTATTGGATACTCTTCTAGCTCTAAAGCTTATAGAGTATACAATATTAAGAATCAACAATTTGAGGAGTCATCCAACATAGTTGTTAATGAGCACACTCCTTGTGTTAGGGGGAATGGACCTGATATTTTTGATTTAGAATTGTTTCCAAACTATTCTAAACCATCTTGTGAGAATGTTTCAGCTGGAACAGGTGCTCAAAGTGATGCTGATGCTGATGCAGGTCAACTATATGAGCTTCCCAGACCTATCCAAATTCTCCAAGAGCTGAAGGGCAACAAGCTTCAACTATTCACAGATCTGACAGTGTAACTATCTCCAGAAATAGTGAAGCTTCAACAAGTGAATCACTTGATCAACCTCAAAGTTCCTCAGGTGATCCACTACAACACCAGGTTGAGGGAAGTGGTATTCTGAAGGAACAGGCAACTGTTAATACCACTTCACAACCAACCATTGATGATGTTTCTCAATCATTCAATCAGTCCTCATTGAATGACTCTGAAACAGTAGTTGGACAGAGTGATCCAATTCCTGATCAGAATATGTCTAACCTAGACTTATCTCTGCAATTGGAAGTGATTCCTCGTCTTAGGATTCACAACACTCATCCAACTGAGAACATCATAGGGAATGTCTCTGAGGGTGTGAGAACAAGAGGACAAACTCATCAAGGTAATGTCTGCTTGTACTCATGCTTCCTGTCTCAGATGGAACCAAAGAAGGTAGAAGATGCCTTAAAGGATAGTAGTTGGGTTGAATCGATGCAGGAGGAGCTGCTTCAATTCAAAAGACAAAAGGTCTGGAATCTATGCCCACTACCATCTGGTCAAGTACCCATAGGCACTAAATGGGTATTCAGGAACAAGAAAGATGATAGAGGCTTGATTATCAAGAACAAGGCAAGGCTAGTAGTTCAAGGATACACCCAGGAGGAAGGAATTGATTATATAGATGTCTTTGCACCTGTTGCAAGACTTGAGGCAGTTAGGATCTTCCTTGCTTATGCTGCATCCAAGAACTTCACAGTCTACCAACTTGATGTCAAGTGTGCTTTTCTATATGGGGATATAGATAGGGAAATCTATGTGTGTCAACCTCCAGGATTTGAAGACCCACAGCACCCCATCTATGTGTGCAAGCTGGACAAAGCTCTATGGGCTGCACCAAGCACCTAGGCTGTGGTATGAGACCTTGTCTCAGTTCTCCTGAAGAATGGATACACTAGAGGTACCATTGAAAGACTCTTTTCATCAGAAAGAGTGGAGAAGACATTTGCTTGTACAAGTCTATGTTGATGACATCATATTTGGTTCTTCAAACGACCAAATGTGCAAAGACTTTGAAAGCATTGAAGCAGAAGTTTGAGATGAGTTCCATGGGAGAAATGGACTTTTTCCTAGGAATCCAGGTGAAATAGATGAAGGAAGGGTTCTTATAAGTCAATCTAAGTATGTCTCAGACATCTTAGAAAGATTTGAAATGAAGGACTGTAAACCAGCCAAGACACCCATACCCAGAAACCATAATCTTTGCCCTGACCTTGAGGGGGAGGATACTGATCAACATCAGTATAGAGCAATTATTGGTTCTCTGATGTATCTCACTGCAAGTAGACCAGATATCATGTTTGCCACATGCATTTGTGCAAGATATCAGGCTGCTCCGAAGGTGTCTCACCTAGCTGCTGCAAAGAGAATCCTCAGATACCTCAAAGGAGCACCTAAACTAGGTCTCTGGTATCCAAGAAATAGTGATTTCAATCTCTATGGATACTCTGACAGTGACTATGGTGGCTGCAACATTGACAAGAAATCAACATCAGGAGGATGTCAATTTCTTGGTGGAAGGATTATCTCATGGCAATGCAAGAAACAATCCTGTGTCTCTACATCAACTGCTGAAGCTGAATACATTGCTGCTACTAGCTGCTGTGCTCAACTGCTATGGATTCAAAATCAGATGTTAGACTATGGATTCAACTTCATGACTACTCCTATCCATATTGACAACAACAGTGCTATCTCCATTACTGAGAATCCGGTGAAGCACTCCAAGACAAAACACATTGATATCATGTATCATTTCATTAGAGATATTCATAAGAAACAGCTGATAAAGTAATCAAAGTTGACCAAATGAACAATATGCTGATTTGTTCACAAAGGGATTTGATGAACAAAGATTTAAGTATCTCATATCAGCAATTGGGATGATAAACATTGAAAACTACCTCTTTTGAAGACCTTTTTAAATGAGTAATGTCTTGTGTCAATACAATTTAAGCCCTGTTACAAATATCTTTTCCAAGTGTAAATTCCTTCCGAAGAGGAACTAACTCTCGGAAGATATTCTTGAATATCTTCCGAAGCTAAATTCCTCAATGGAAATTTTCTTCTCGGAAGAGTTTTGGTCTCGGAAGAAGCGATTGATTTTATATCAGATCTACTTCCGAAACTTATACAACTCTCATTCGGAAAGACAGCTTTACCTTCGGAAGCAATGCCTTGCTTCGGAAGATAAAGTGCCTTCAAAGGACAATTTTACCTTCGAAAGCAATATCATGCTTCGGAAGAGAAATTGCCCTCGGAAGAAAATACCTTCGGAAATGTTTACCCTCGGAAGTAAAGGTTTTTATATGTAACGGATATCTTTTGGGCCCCACTCTGTAAAAAGTAAAGATTTTGTTGATAATGTCAGATTATTTAAAATATCCGTGCCGCCAACATCATCTTCCGCCGTAAACCACCATACCCACACAGTAACCCCAAAACAGTACCCTATTACCACCACCATACCACTATTCACCCTTTAAATAATCTTGACTTATCAATTTCATCTTTTACCACTTTACAGCCCAAATTGTTCCCTTCACTGTCAAACCATAAATCTCACTCAAAATTTCAAGCTTAACTTTTCTCCAATGGCGCTAAAACCTCAGCACAATCAGCTCGCATTACTTGACTCGTCAAGGGATGCCGACTTCACCCAAATCATCACCTTTCTCACGAATCCACCTACCTCACTGCACTCACAATTAACCCAACCGTATACTCCAATCATATGTCAGAATTTTGGAGCACAACGGAGAAACTACAGTGCTGAATGGGGTTCGAGTCCTGAGAACCAGAGTTTGTGGCCAAGAGTTGGTCATCAATGAACAGATCATCAGGGAGCATCTCGAGCTTCACGATGATGGGGCTCCTACTGAGTTCCCCAAGGAAGACTTGGAAGGCACCTATATCCTCATGGGATATGGATGGCGATGTCAGCAGGTCCACAGTATACAAGTTCAACTTCTCTTACCATTGGAAGTTCCTGCTGCACATTGTTTTGCACTGCCTCTCCAACAAATCAGGGGGTTGGGATCAAATCCCATATGAACTAGGATGCCTAGTTCATGGGTTGGTGAGAGGCCTCAGATTCAACTACTCACGATTCGTGTTGAACACCTCATCGCCAATCTCAGCAGGGATACATTCTTCATGCATCCCCAATTTTTCAACACCTAATCAACTGTGAGATGGAACCAAGCAAGCTTGTCTGCGCAGCTGCTCTTCCTGTTCCACACATGAGGCCTACCATCTTCAAGACACTGAAGAAGATGTCCACCAACTTCACTGGACGGTACACTCCATTACCTCCAGAGATGACTGAGCGCATAGCTCCTGGTGACATCCCTGTTCTCCCCACAGGTGATGAACCCACACCAGCAACATCCACCACAATACCAAAACCTTCTTTACCCATCAAAGCCACATATCAGAGACCCCCAAACGAACCCTTGTTCAATCTACTCTGATTGAACAAGCTCCTTCTGTTCACACCAAAGGACTAGAGTGGAATCATGGGCTCCCACTCAGTCCGAGGTCACACCATCCTTCACAATTGACCTCAATGTGGGTTTTGAGTCTCCTCAGTCTCAAACCCCTGAGCCCGAACCCCAAGCCTTTAGCCCACAGGGTGAGTCTCTACACTCCCCTGTGCAGCCTTCTAGGGACAGCCCCACCATAGGCTCAATGCCTGTAGACATTGATCAAGGTCCGGGTCAGTAGGACTAACCACCTCTCTTTCACTGACCTTTTACTCCGAACTGATGAAGAGATTACATCTCTCCATGGCCATGAAGTTGATCTACAACACCCACTGAGAGATCAACAGAGCCAAGTGGGATCCCTTGTCTCTAGCCCCCATCAGAAGCCTGCTACTGAGGTGAGTCCCACTGATGTGGAGGGGACTCATGTAGACTCAGCTGCCACTACTCAGAGTCTCTCATTGAGCTCTCAGGACAGTGGTAACATCATTAGGACTGAGTCTACGGCAACTTTGCCCATGACATCTCTGAAAGAGATGACTCTGAGCAAAGGAAACCAGGGTGCCAAGAAACCACATCTGGTGGTGAGAGTGAGCATACTAGGTATGTTATCTCATCTCCCGTGATTCTTCCTATGAAGATGAGGGAAGTATGCAACTAACACTTCAGTACTTGCTTTCTAAGTCTCCAACCTGGAATCACAGGTGAAGATCTTAGAATCAAGGACTGCCACTCAGCAACTTGAGATTAACTCTCTCAAGGCTAAACTAGTGAGAAACAGACGAAGAGGTCTGTTAGGCATGTACCAATCCAGGTCTCAATGACTTCTTCCTCTAGCTCATCTAGCTCTCAAGATGATGCTACCAAAAAGGGGGGAGAAAGTTCAGAGACAAACACCTATGGAACCACAGACCCAACATTTCCACCCAAAAATCATTACCACCTGAGTCATCTCAATCCTTTCTGGAGATTGACTCAAGGATGCTTCAAGATCTCTACAGACTTTTCACAAAGTTTGTATTGAGATCATCCCTAGAACAGCCCAGCCCCGACACCACACTTGCATACTTTGGGGCTGAGGAGCTTCAAAGACTGACTGCACTTCTACCACTGTGGAGGAAGTTGGTCAACCTAAGGTCTTCATGGAACCTGAGATTAGCTTCGAAGGGGAAATGGGGACTGATGGCCCAGCAACCAAAACAGATGGGACAGAATCTGCAGCAGTCTCATCTTCCGAAGCTCTAGCTGAGGCTTCCGAAGTTTACATGGAAGCCTCGGAAGAACAAGACAAGTCTTCCGAGGCCGAAATAGAAGCTGCGGAAGGCCTATTTCAGATGTCCGAGGAACTGACCATCACAGATGTCATTGCTGAAATTGCATCTGAGGTGAGCAGGGAGGACATTTCTGATATACCTCCAACCCAAGCACCAGCTGAACTTCTCTCTCAATCACAACCCTCCATCCAAGAACCACCACAGTCAAGCACAATCAAAGACAAAGGCAAAAGAAAGTTGACTGCGGAAGAGCTCAGGAGGAGGAGAAGATTGAGAAGGCCAAAAGAAAGGTCGGTTCCTACTGAGAAGCGTTAGCTGCTAGTTCTAAGGCAGCTGCAGCCAATCAGGGAAGAAATCAACCTAAAGAGAAGAACAGCACTCATGACCAGCTCATCAGCCTAGGAGCTGTCAATGAGGAAATACTCCTGCTACCACTAGAGGAGTTGGTGACTTTGGAGAGGTCAACCAGGCTACAACAAGAAAGGGAAGCCAGTTGGCCTTGGAGAAGGAAGAAGAGAAGAGCAGAGGGAGGCAGCCCTGAGCTGAGAGAGGAGAGGATCAAATTCCTACTTCAAGAGTCGAGGCTCAACATCAAGCGATCAGCCTGCACAAGCAAGAAGTCCTGAATCCACATGATGAGAAGACATGCTGCTCCACAACAAAGAGCAGGATCAAATGGAGAGGAAAGGAAAGGCGATGCTAGGGAGAAGTTGAAGGTGAAGAGGAAGAGGGAGGAAGAGAAGGAGGTCACTGCTGCCAAGAAGTCAACTGACAAAGCCTGAAGGACTACCTCCGGGCTCACGGCTTCTCTGGTAGGCAGGTGGGACCTATGTCCGAAAGGACACTCCAGCGGATAGTCAGTGAAATAAAAGCTGACATCCGTTTGGGGAAAAGGAATGAGATGTACAGGAGGATGAAGGGAATGGTTTTCACCCCAGCCACTCAACCACAGCCACAACCCACACCAGAACCAACCCCTTTTCCCATCAAACCTGAACCCACTGATGAAACCTTCACCCCTCAACCCACAACTCTACCCAAACCTACCACATCACCTCAACCACCCAAACTACCCATCCTAAAACCCAAGACTCAACCCAAAACCACTAAACCTAAGCCTACCCAACAACAACCAAGATCACCCTCAGCCTCCTAAGCATCTCTCCTTTGAGGAAATAAAGGAGTTCAAGATGAGGCTCATCAACTGCACTACCTTGAGCAGTATCTCCTATGAGGGAGAGGTTATCAACATCACCTATGTTGATAACTCTTCAAGCTCCCTCACCCTAGGTCAATTTCTTGAATTGCCTAGAGATACCTTGGGCCAGGCTGCAAGACTTCTTGGTCTCAACTCGATACCCTCAATGCTGAGGAGAAGAGACTAAGAAGAAGACTGGTGACTCTGCTGGATACCAGGAAAGAGGACAGGATTTCTGGTCAATCTCCTGGACCTAGAAATGCAATAATCCAGTGGAGGTTCGATGAACCTTCTCACAACTTTGTTGTGGAAAGGGAGAATGGTGAAACCAACAGGCTTAATGCCACTTCTCTATTGCATCTCAGCAGATTTGATCTTGCTGAGCTTGCAGAGAAGCCATTCTCCAATCCCTCCAACTGAGACTGCTGCACACATAAGAAACCATATCAGTGGTCTCCACTTGGCTGAACGAAATAGAAGAGCCAAGATTGAAGAAGAGTTGAAGCTGAAAAGAGTGGAAGACAAGGAAAGATCAACCACCAAAGGCACAGCCTTTCTACAGATGGTGGAAGGTCCTGAATTGGAACCAATAGTTTGATGGGAATATGACTATACTTCCCATCAACTAACTCTTTTTAGAGGGCCACAACAGAGGGTACACATAATCCAAGGTGACAGAGTAGAGGTTCTGTCCACTAAAGATTTGTACAAGATTCTCAGCATCACAGCAGGAAAGAATGAAGATACTGATAAACACCTGCTCGCCTTGGTGCTGAGAACTTTGAGAAGGAGGGAAGTGAAGTTTTGGTAGCATCAGCCTAGGGGAGTTTGTTGGATCATGATAAGGCTGGTGCAACCAAATTCACTTCATAGTCACTTTTGGTACTATTAAAGGGCTTCCGAAGCCAAGCAAGAGATCTTCCGAGAGTCTAAGGAAAAGTCTGAAAGAGCTTCCGAAGACAAGTCTGATTAAAGAGCTTCCGAAGACAAAGTCTGAAAGAGCTTCCGAAGACAAAGTCTGATGAAAGAGCTTCGAAGACAAAGTCTGAAAGAGCTTCCGAAGACAAAGTCTGAAAGAGCTTCCGAAGACAAAGTCTGAAAGAGCTTCCGAAGACAAAGTCTGATGAAAGAGCTGAAGACAAAGTCTGAGCTTCCGAAGACAAAGTCTGCTTCCGAAGACAAAGAAGACTCCAAGCCTCGGAAGAAGCAGTCTTCCGAAGTATAAGTGCCTTCGGAAGAAGTTATTCTTCCGAAGCACTTTATCCTTCGGAAGACATTGCTATGTCCAGCAGATAAAAGTATGGTCCCTGACAGTCCGCTGCAGACCTCTGATACAGCATGGCATCTTCCTAAAGAGCCATGTTGTTGACCATACTTTATTCTACTGTTCACCTTTTATGATAGTACATGTTACCAACTTTAGTTGGTGACAAAAGGTAAGTCAGGGACATGTCCTGACTACCAACTCTCAGGCACAATGTCTGAAAGACCTCACCTAGAGTCTTGTAGTATAGATGTAAGGTTAGAGGTGTCCAGCTGGTATCAAAGTATATCCGGCTGTAGGTAGTATTATATATATCTTCTCCCTGTAACTCTTTATATAAGCGATTTGAGTCCAAGTGTCTTGTAATCCTTTGAGTTGAGAAGCAATATATAAAAGTACCTTGAAAATTTATCTGCTGTTAAGTTTTCTTACTGCTTGATACTTGTTATATTGTGATCAACTCTTCATAGACTGCTTGCCGAGTGTTGATTCACAGTGAGTTGAGAGAAAGACCACGAAAACCGATCCTGCAGTTTGATATAAGGATATGCATAACAAACATATTAACAAACATAAAAAGCAGAAAAATAATGGTTATTTATCATTAAGTGGTTAATAAAAGGTTATTAAAAGGATTAATGATTTTAATAAAAAGAGTTTTATTAAAAGGGAACCATAGGGTACCATGTTTTTGAAAGCATACAAATACAAGGTACATAGAGTTTTCTAAACTAGAATTATGAAAACTAAAAATTCCTTTTGAAAACAAGTTTAACACCGTCCTTTTGCACAACACTTGAGTCACTTGCAAACTCTTAATGGGATAAAGGTCATCTAACCATTTTGAGGGAACTTGTGATTTGAGGTGGGAATGCCATAATTGTGGGATAAAGGTAACCTAACCACTTGTATTGGGAAAACTCACGTATGTGTGTAAGTAGGGTGACTTGATTTACAAACCATGTTAAATGGATCACCTACAATATGGTTACAAAAGGTGTTGATGGGATAAATGTGCCGACACACATATGATGTTTAAGTCGATCCCATACCTCCAGAAGTTGCAAAGGATTGCAATTGTCAAAACATTGACTACCTTATTAATTTAAATAATGGGATAAAGGTCACCTAACCACTATTTAAACGTAACGTTGGATTCTAGAATTTTAATTTGTGTACGACACGTAAAAGAGTATTAAGAACTAAAATACGACAATATCAAAAATACTAAAATTGGACTCTGTTAAATTTTGTAGATGGCCACCAACAACAATGAAAACATTGATATCCCGTCCGCTCATACCCTATCACTAAGAACCATTCTCCAAAAGGAGCATCTAAACCATATCAACTTTATTGACTAGTTTGAAACTTGAGAATTGTTCTCAACCAAGAGAAACGGTCATACATATTAGACGATCCTATTCCGATCAACTCAATGAGGAAGATGAGGAGGCCTACAATAATTGGGTGAAATAGACTAAGGACTCGGTCCAAGTATCTTGCCTCATGTTGGATAGTATGACTCCGGATCTCCAAAAGAAGTACGAACATCACGGAGCATACGACATGATTACCCAGTTGAAGGAAACGTTCCAACAACAAACAAGGGTAGAGCACTTCGAAACGATTTGAGCACTCCATGCATGTCGTATGGATAATACCCAATCAGTCTCATCTTATGTACTTAAGATGAAGAGCCACATACACCGCCTCAGAAGGCTGGATTGTCCCTTCTTGAAAGAGTTGGCTACGGATTTGATCCTCAAGTCTTTGTCAAAAAGGTTTGACAACTTTGTTATGAATTATAATATGAACAGGTGGGACAAGAACATAAGTGAGCTTCACTTTATGCTCAAAACTGCCGAGGTGGCCATGGGTAAAAAGGTTTTACCCGTTCTCACCATCAATGAAGGTGGAAGCATGAAGAGGCCTCACCCCGCACCCAACGCAAGTGTTGACAAGGGTAAAGGGTACGTTTGGGGAAAGGGAAAGGGAGTGGTAAAAGTGCCACCACGAAAACCAACGGAGAAGAAGCAAAAGGTTGCTTCGAATGACCCATGCTTTAAGTGTGGAGAGAGAGGACATTAGGCAAGGAATTGTCATGTCCATCTCAAAGAGTTGCAAGCTAAGAGGGATGTCGGGCAAACCACATGTACAATTTTCATGATTCATATTGATCTAAATTTAATATCCTCTAACACATGGTATTGGATACCAGATGTGGAACTCATATTGGCAATTTGTTGCAGGGGTTCAAAAAAAGTAAGGACTTTAAGAAAGGGGATGTTAGCCTCTACATGGGGAATGGGGCAAAAGTTCAAGTTAAAGACCGAGGGGACTACATCTTGAAGCTTCCAAATGGTTTGGAAGAAATTTGAACAATGTTTGTTTGCTCCTAGTTTGACTAGGAACACTATTTCAGTTGCCCAATTAAGACAATATGGTTATGTTTTGACATTTATCGAAAATGAAATTCATGTTTCTTTAAATAACATCTTTTACTTTAGAGCTATTCCTATTAATGGTATTTATGAATTGGTTCATAAAAACACATTATAAGATAGCTCATTGTACCAAACCACCACCAAGACTCTTAAATTGGATTTGAGTGACACCTATCTTTGGCATTGCCGTCTTGGTCATATAAATAAGAAGAGCATACAAACACTTTAAAAGAATGGTCTTTTAAAAGCAAGTGAATATGATTCATTTGATGTATGTGAATCTTATTTACAAGGCAAAATGACTAAGGCGCCTTTTAGTGGCAAAACCGAAAGGGCAAAAGATTTATTAGGTATCATACCTTTGGATGTATGTAGTCCTTTTATGCCAATGACTAGGTACAATGAAAGATACTTCATGACCTTTACCGACGACTATAGTCGATATGGGTATGTGTACTTGTTAAGACATAAAGATGAAGCTTTTAAAATGTTAAAAACATTCCAGAATGAAGTAGAAAATCAACTCAACAAGTCAATAAAAATTCTCCGCACTGATAGAGGAGGTGGACACCTAAGTGATGCTTTTAGAGATCATCTTAGAAGTTGTGGGATTGTCTCACAACTATCTCTGCCTAGAACACCACAACACAATGGTATGTCCAAGGGGAGAAATTGAACTCTATTGGATATGGTTCGATTTATGATGGCTAGAATCTCATTCCCTCTATCATTTTGGGGTTTCGCTTTGCTCTCTGCGGCCCGTATTTTGAAAATGGCCCCAACCAAGAAAGTGGAAAAGACACCTTTCGAAATATGGCATGGAAGGGTTCCATATCTATCATATTTAAAGGTGTGAGGATGTGGGGCTTATGTTAAGACTCCCACCTCAAACAAGCTAGAAAGATGTTCCACTAAGTGTATCATTATTGGATATCCTAGAGATCCTATGGGTTATTGTTTCTATGATCCATTAGCACAAAGGAGTTTGTTGCCAAGAAGGCTGAGTTCTTAGATGCTACGTTCCTTATGGAAGGGGCTAGCAGTAGAACAGTGGATCTTGAGGAGGATCAAGACCCACAACCTGATACACGTTGGGTTGACACTAGCACTCAACATGAGGATTTGAGAATGATCAAATGGTTGATCAATACACATAAGACCTTAGCAGATCTGGTAGAACTAGTAATCCACATGAAAGATATGGATTTTTCATAGATGGATGTTATGTGGTAGCTTCCAATGAACCAACCACATACCATGATGCAATGTCCAATTTGGATTGTGGAAAATGGCTTGAAGCCATGAACGTTGAGATGCAATCCATGTATGACAACCAAGTGTGGGACTTGGTTGTACCACCTCTTAACTCCAAAGTGATTGGAAGTAAGTGGGTTTTCAAGAAGAAAACCGATATGCATGGAAACTTGGATACTTATAAAGCTAGACTTGTAGCAAAATGTTCCACTCAAACTCAAGGGGTTGATTATGATGATACCTTCTCGCCGGTTGCAATGCTAAAGTCTATTAGGATATTATTTGCCATAACTGCTCATTATGATTATGAGATTTGGCAAATGGATGTCAAAATCGCTTTTCTAAATGGATATCTTGAGGAAGATGTCTATATGGTTCAGCCTGAAGGCTTTGTCGATCCAAAACATCCTACAAAGTATGCAAGTTAAAGAAATCAATTTATGGATTCAAGCAAGGATCAAGAAGTTGGAATCACTATTCTGATGAAGAGGTAATCAAATTTGGGTTCATCAAAACACGGATGAAGCATGTGTATATAAGAAAGCTAGTGGGAGCATCATCACTTTCCTAGTATTGTATGTCGATAACATCCTACTATTTAGAAATGATGTTCCGACCTTGGAGGGTGTTAAACCTAGCTTGGAAGCTGTTTTTCCATTAAGGATCTTGGTGAAGCCGCCTATATTTTGGGAATAAAGATCCATAGGGATAGTTCAAGGCGGTTGATAGGTTTAAATGAAAGTGCATATATTAATAAGATCTTGAAAAGGTTCAAGATGGAAAATTCTGAGAAACGTACGATGCCTATTCAAAGAGGAACGATATTGAGTATGACTCAATGTCCAAGCTTAAAGGTTGAGCAAGATAAAATTAAGGGAGTCCCGTATGCATCTGCTATAGGATCCATCATGTATGCAATGATATGCACTAGGCCGGACGTGTCATGCGCTTTGAGCATGACAAGCCAATACCAGCAAAATCCTAGAAATAGTCATTGGATGGCTGCTAAGAACATACTTAAGTACCTAAGAAGGACTAAAGATATGTTCCTAATCTAAGGATGTGGTGAGGAAGAACTCGTGGTAAGAGGTTACACAGATGCGAGTTTCCAAACTAATCGGGATGATTCACGATCACAATCGGGATACATTTTTGTCTTGAATGGAGGAGCAGTCTCTTGGAAGAGCTCTCAGCAAGACGTGGTGGCATTATCAACTACAGAGTCAGAATACATTGCCGCTTCATAAGCAGCTCAAGAAGCTGCGTGGTTGAAGAAATTCATTGCCAATCTAGTGGTGGTCCCTTCCATTCAGGTTCCCCTAGAAATTCTTTATGATAACGGGGTGCGATTACTCAAATCGAGGACCCCTTGCACATCAAAAGACTAGGCACATTGAACGGAGATTCAACTACATAAGGGATGCAGTTGAAAAGGAAAGATATGTATTCGCAAAGTTCACACGGATCAAAGTATTACGGATCCACTCACAAAGCTCCTTGAAAAGGCAAAGCCTGAAAGTCATACTTGTGCCATGGGACTTTGATATTCTAGTGACTGGATTTGACCTTTTAATTTTGTATTTGGATAATGAAACCTTTCATTACTTGAATAAATTATTGGGTTATAATGTTTCAACTAATATTCCTATTTTGCATGTTTAATCCATGAGTAAATCTTTTACTCAAAAAGTCCGTAGTCGTTCATACTTGTGGGAACAAGTATGAGGGTAAGACTATTATGAACTTGGATTGGTGGATATTCACATGGGTGAATATTGAACAAAGGGTTGCTGCCAAGGTTCATAGATATTTGTGGGATACAAATATTGGACTGACCCGCATCTCAAATATTACTACATGGAATCTTCTTGATTAATCATAAGTAATTTGAGTAAAGGCGAATATCATTTGGTATCCTTTTACCTGAGATACATATTGAGTCTTGATAGTCACCAAGTATTATACCTTGACTTAGTTCTTCGCTGTTCTGAAACATGGCAGTACACAAGGCTAAATTCAGATATAGTACAAGGTGATTATGAGAGACGTATGTAGTCAAGATGGGATTTGTCCCTCTTATTCGTTGAGAGTAAGATGTCTAAGGCCTGCTAAAGTTAAATCAATGAAGAATGATCACTCTGTGTCTCTGGGATTGAACATGACATCTATGACAAAAGGATAGATGATTGATTCACCTAAAACATTTTCAAGTAAGGTACTTGAAGAGGATGATGTTATTGAATGGCTCTTAGTTAGACGTATTAAGGGTAGTAAACCGTTGTTAGGCAGTATTTACTGCTTTTATCAATCTTCTATGAATCTTGTGCAAGTGGGAGATTGTTGGATCTTATATGCCCAAGACACATACAAGATTGATGTGGT
>CM044008.1:73251958-73454458 GCA_024085815.1 Flaveria linearis | reverse complement strand
GGAGGGACAATTAGGGCTGTTGTACCCAAAATAATGCATAGTTAAGTCCCGGATTTCGGGAAAGATACGGAAGTAAGTGCCTGTAGATGACTGATGATGTAGACTATGTACGGATGATGCTATGTACGATGACGTATGTATGATGCTATGTATGATTACGTATGTATGATGCTATGTATGATGATGTATGTATGATGGGTGTGGTGTGTGTTCCTTGTGATGATGTATGTATATCTTTCACGACTCATGTGTTATGACGATGAACGAACAAAGTATTATGTACGTAAAGTGAAAGATAATGAAAGAGGAACACGATGACGAATGCATGTATTAATGAACGAATGAATGAGTAATAAGATGATGAATACATGCCTTAACGAACGGACGAATTACGTCTTGCAAACATTGAATAAGTCGATTGGTCCTTCTTTGTGATTGACCATGGTCATGGTACCTCTACCGCTTACCTACTAGTACTGTGGCATACGCTTAGATTCACGACGCAGTAGCTAAGGAAACTGTGGCATACGCTCTATTGATTCACAGCCCAGTAGCTAAGACGGATCGGGGTATAGCATATGGTATTGGTACATCAGAATTCAATGTGCAAGTAAGAATGAAACGGGATCCTTGTCATTCGACCACAACAATCATAGCCGAGTGCTATGAAGTGGGTAAAGCCTGACAGGATCCATATGAGAAGTTAAAGATGATGATGTATAACGAATGATGAAGATGATAATGAATATTATCTCTGTGTACGTATGATGTATGATCATGTGAAAGAAATGGTTTCTAAAAGAAATATAATATGCTTATTATAAAACTAGCACTCACTCAGCAACGCTGACTTTTTATGTGTTTCTAGTTGGCAGGTAGTGTTGCTGGGGATGGCACGAGGCGGCTACTCAGCTCTTTTGGGATGGCATTCTCCTTTTGATAATGCTACACGCACTGGAACTGCGGGTGCATAATACATGCAACAAAGTATGTTGCATGAGAGTGTCAAGAGTTCCTTAAGGGTTCCAATGTACGGAAGTACTTAAGGAATCTTCTTTATGATGAATAATTTATGTTTTTATAATGGAGGTCACTGTTTATGACCCTATGATTGCTGAGGATTCACATAAACGAGATTATCCTCGGTTTCATATGCTTCAGCAGCAGTCATAGTAAAGCTAGGCAATGTAAAGAAAGCTTGTATTTGTAATCAAGATAACAATGTAATGCATTGTAAAAGCTTTTATGTTGAAATGAGAATGACCCCTTTTATCAATTCCGATGTGTTATTTTATTATGTTTATATCAAATCTATGTTTTATGTGCGATGACGACCAACCGTGAGGTGCCCGGGAGCGGGGCCTTACAAGTTGGTATCAGAGCCAAAGTTTAAGTGAAATTGGTAAATTTTCCAAATAAACCTAAACTTAAACTGAAAATGGGACAGAAAGGAAGGGAATGCCATCTGAGTAGCTGCGTGCCATCAGGTATTTTCTTAAAGATTAACTGGTATTATGTGCGCATGTATGTGGTATATGTGTACTGTTAGATTTAGATACTAGTGTAGTCATGACGGGTGTTGCTCAGGGTGCGAAGAGTAAAGTAAGTGACTAATCACAACTGGCCACTGTAATTAGAGACTTACTATAGTTGACATAAACTGAGCTATTTCCTTGAATGACCGTGTTGGTATTTGAACCTTTCAGTGTGTGATAGAAGATGGTCGGTGGTAGATCATCTAAAGCCCCACGTGGTGGAGGCGGTGGTGGAAGTGGTGCGGAACCACGAGCCACAAGAGGAAGACCTAGACTAGAGAAGAAGGTTCCTGAAGAACTTGATACTTGTCACACCCCGGGCCCAGAGAGGCGGGACGTAACGATTAGCAAACAATAACCAAAATGCAGCGGAAACTAAACGGTTTATTTCATAATGTCACATGATATTTACATTAAAATATTGGCTTTGTTTCCCATTTCACAAGGTGCTTCCATCTATGATCTATAGGTGTCGTGATCAATCTCTCGGTGAATATTTCTTGAGGCTTTGACAACTAAGGCTTCTAGGCTCAACTTGTGTCTTTAAGCTCTACCCACGTATCATGCATCGGATTGGGTAACTTCTATAGCTCAACTATTCTCCCTAGCTGTACCTGAAGACATGCTCAAAAAGAAAAAGTGTCAACTAAAAAGTTGGTGAGTTCAAGTGGTTTTGATTCAGAAAATAAAGGGACTCATAAAGTCCATATATTAAAGTATTGTGTCTATTATAGCTGTTGTGGGATCACAATCAACCCTGCACTCAGTCCCGGCTTGCCTCTTCTAAAGTTATGTTGTACCGGTTAACCCCGCAGGGAGAAGCTGAGCCCCATAGCAGGTGGACCGTACCTGCCAGTAAGGTCCACGTTTGTTTCTTATAAAACCTGTCACATGCCACAACGACCCTTTCGGATCTCCAGTGGGGGTACCTCCCTGTAGCGGGAGCCACTGTGTGTGGGGGATTCCCCAAATAGATCTATCCACATAAACAAGCGGTTCACAGAAGAATTAATGATTGTGATTAATGTATCAGCAGGTATCAACAAGTCCACAACATAGCATTATATAGTATCACAAAATAATAGTTTCAGCTTTAAAAATAAAAATAGAGCATGCTTCATCCCCAAAAACTAAAATAAAATGGGGACACGAGAACTCACCTTGTGTCCTTATATAAATTCAGAGCTCGATGAAGAAAAGTGATGATCACCAACAAAGTAATCCTAACTAGAACATATAAGATTCACGTTTAGAATTAGCATGATTTTATTACATGCGTGCGGTTGAGCTCTTTAGTTGACTTATGTTGGTGATTAGTGTCATTAGTGTATCTTAGCTTCTTGTGTATTTGTCAATTGTCATGAATTAACTCGTGCACATTAGGTTAGTTGATGCACTTAATCAAGAATTGAGTCTTAGCATGAAGGATGTAGAGAAATCAATTTATATCATGGATTCCAAATCTTTATAAATAACTTACATTGACGATGTAAGCTATATAAAATGTTTCAAGTGACGTTCATAATGTTCACGTTTACATCATAATAGTTAATTGGTTGACACTAAAGTAATCTAAATATTGATAACAGTAGACGATATATATATATATATATATATATATATATATATATATATATATATATATATATATATATATATATATATATGAACAAAAAGTGTTGCAAATAATATTTGTTTCAATAGTAGTGAGATGGTCAACTAATAATAATAATAAGATGAGGAATTATTTTAGAATTATAAACCCTTTTGCCTTAAATAAGTACGGTAAACATCGGTTTACCTATAGTGTATATCGTGTGTATATATATATATATCTATATATGTGCTATTGTACTTGTAAGCATTTAATATTTCGGAGTCTTATAAAGATTTGTATGTTGTTAGATCAAATAATTTCTTATATGTTGTCTAATAACTTGTTTATATGATAACATTACCAAACTCGTTTTACATCAAGTGATTGTTCACGTTATTTCCAATTTACGCACCTATTCATGATGATTTATAACTAGTTAATATTTTAACATATTTGCAGCTCAACACACACACGAGTTAATATATAATCACTATAGTTACGCATATGAATTTCTAGCGCGCGGTTATACCTATCGTTTCCATATCGCGTCCTAGAACTCGCTTGTTCCGACCCGCATCGCTTTGACTGTCCATTGACCATTTTGACCAGCTTTGACCGGGTTTAACCTAATCCAATACAAACCAAGATTACATGCAACACTACAACATTGATATCTCATAACCAAACGAAACTATAACCACAATATACGTTACCATATACTTCGGTTTTTGCCTTGAATCTAACATGCATCCACAAGAGTACCCTTAGATCACCACCACTAGCCTTTACCAACATCATCACCTTCGGTTTACACCTCCATTACCAAAAACAACAACAACCACAGCCACAATTGCAGCCAACAACCATCAACCTCCAACATCACCGCCATCACCGGGCCTCAACATCATCATCACAGCCACCTCGCAGCAGCCTAACGCCATTTCCACAGCCTACCACAGCCATTACCATCGGCATCCAACTCCACAACCGTCACATGCAGCAGCTTATTAACCTATTGCAGCAGCCTATCGCAGCACACTGCCCTCACCACCACCATCACCTTACTCGCAGCTACAACCACCACCAACGCGACCTCCATCGACCACCCGCAGCTATATTGAAACCCCTGTCAACCAACAACACCACCATAGCAGCCACATCCATCATCACAGCCGCAAACCATAGCCAACCACACCCCAATCGCGACCAACACAGCCCTCGAACCAACCCAGCTGCCGCCACCTTCAACCGGCCATATCCATCAATCCGCTGCGAGTTAGAAGACGAGCTTACCACCATTGGAAAGGTCTCGTCGAGAGGAAGAAGAGCATGGGTAGCACTCACCGCCATTCGCCGCCAGCAGCCCGCTGCGGCGGCTGGAACATCGCCGGAACCCTAGCCGCCACACCACCTTCTCTCTACTATAACTTTCTCTTCGTTGCGAATCAGAAGGAGCTACCACCGCCATCGTATTCGTCTTTCCGATAGCTTCGATTTGATATATGGTACTCACCGGGGCGTCACCGGAATCGCCGCCGGTGGCCGGAACTTCGCCGGAGGAGAGGGGGAAAGAGGGGCTGCGGCTCTCTCACTCTTCCAGCCTCATTTGTTTGTGTAAAACCCTAAAATGGTGAAAAATGAGCTTATATACTAGGGTTAAGGAAACGGGTTCGAATACGGGTCGGTTCGTACACGTTCGATTAAATTTTCACGCAACGTTAACCTTTTTTTTTTTTTTCCGTTAGTCTCGGTTATACAAAACGTTATAAATATTCCAAGATTAATAATTTTATTGTATTAAAAACATACCGAATAATTAAACGAGGTTGTAATTTGACGCGTATTTAACACGTTCCACGGTTATACGCGTTTTTATCGAATGAGCGTTAATATTATCATTTTGCTATCAAAATATATGTAACTAAGTATTTAAATGATATTTTGAGCGTTAACTTTCTATGTTAGTCGCGTTAAAGCTTTATCTGACGAATTCTCGGGTTTTACCAGATCGTAACCCGGTTCGCGTCACGGCTGCGTTTCGGAACGCAGTTATTCCGGACAACGTACCATTCATCAAATTTAATATGTTAAGATAGTAAACATTGATTAGATAAATATTTTCGGAGT
Source organism: Flaveria linearis (assembly GCA_024085815.1). NCBI lineage: Eukaryota > Viridiplantae > Streptophyta > Magnoliopsida > Asterales > Asteraceae > Flaveria > Flaveria linearis. The sequence continues at coordinate 73,449,199 of CM044008.1, read as the reverse complement.
TACGAGACTCGATCGTCATAACAGACGTCAGTTAAATGCCGGTAAAAACCGGTTTTCGTGTTTCGCTTACGAATTTCTGTTGATTATGCTTGATTGATGAAAAATCTTTCAACAAGCATTGTTTATGATATTTTAGCATTAACAAGGATTTAAATTGGATGACAAGCCATTATAATGAATTCCTGATGGAATTCGAACGTTAGTACGCGTTAAATGCCGGATTTTACCCGGTATGGGTTCTGAATCTGTTTTTAGTTTCGATCTTTTCCATAGTTGTCTCAAATCACATAGGAATTCATTGTTTCATGGTTTCTCATTCGATTAGTTCGTAAATGTGCATTTGGGCCTTAATGGGCCTTTTATAAGTTCGGGCCCTTATTGGGTTATTGGGCCCAAAAGGCTAGTTTCGTTTTGCAAGATTTCATTGGTAAGCCCAAATCAATCCGGACCTTTATTGGGTCCTATAATACATTAAGCTTTCTAATTGGGCTAGATTTCAGAGGTGTTACATTCTCCCCACCTTTTAGAAATTTCGTCCTCGAAATTTTAGTATTGCTAACATTGTTTCCGAGTGTATTACACTCATAATATGAGTCTTAAGAATTTAAAGCTGTTCAGCTGAGCATTCCAGGATGAATGTTGTCGGTTATTTATCGAATAATTGGGTTTTTTAGATTCAAGTAAGTATTCTGATGTTTGAACATGCTTGTCAAAACTAGTGAGTTGTTTCATGCATAGATATTTGGATTCAGTACTCGGTTAGTTGATATTTGTACAGATGTTGACAAGAAAAGGTGTTCCAATGTGATTCATTACCTAACATTCAGGTAATCTAGCAAGGAGACGAACACCAAACTCTCGGCGATATTACCGTCCTCACGGAGAATCTTATGAATGATTGTGTAGAATCAGATGTTGGTGTGAATGACTCCAATTAGACGTAATAGCCGGGTCGGATATATGTCACTAGTAACTCCTTAGAATCATAAGGAAATGGGTCATAAGATGTCATAGATTGAAGACTTCAGATCAATAAAGATTTGGTTTCCTCAAGAGTGCGAATTAATATCTAGAATTAGCGCACTTGTTCTAGCCAAGTCAAAACTAGAAAGTTTCCCGACTGATAAGAATGGAGAAGATAGGTCACTTACAAGGCTAGGAGATTGCCTTGTACCATCGTTTCACTTATATTCTTGGCCGATACTTTAAGGTGTAAGTAGTATCTTGCAACCGATTAAGCAGGTTAACAATTCTAGGAAGGGGTATTGCTTCTTCTAGGGAACTTTCTTTATTCAACTCTTTATAGTCTATCCATATTAAGAGCATTCCATTCTTCTCCCCACATAATGTATCAGGGTTCTTCAAGGTGACACCCTATGCCTTATGATCCGTTTATCTAACAGCTCTCGGATTCGCCTTCCCTTCACGAGCTCCTTAATATAAGTTTCAAGTCCAGCACCTCCATACATATATTACTTCAATTCTTCGACTCAATTTACTTAACAGCAACCTCAACTGTTGTCTCAGGCTACAGAATTGCTGCAATCGTTTCCACTAGTTCCTTCATAGTGTTTCCCAATTAAGGTCAACCTTCTACATGACCTCTTCCTCGGTCCATATTCTACAAGGTAATTGTGCCCTGTAGAGGGTCTATTCATGAAGCAGGTAACTCTGTTTAGATTCCAATCCTTTATAATCATATCAGTTGTCCCAACAAGATATGAGAGTAAGACTTTTGCTCGAATTGTTGACGTCATGGAGCGTTCTAGGGTAAGGTATTAGAGAGTCACTCTAGGAGAGGTTTAAAGATTTAAAGAGGAATAACACCAACGCTTACGATCGGGGATGATTATGCAGACTTTCTTTGTCTACAATCTGCTGCATGTCTATCACTTCGTTGTAGTTGGATCTCAAGTGATTTAACACATGAGGTTTCTTGTAGCTGATCTTCTATGCTTCTTAATACATCTCTTAGAGCAATACCATCCTTTAAGTTTGATCATGAGTTTTCCCATGAATTCTTCATTATTATCGACCGTATCGATTCGAACAAGTTTAGGACTTCATCGAGATGCTCGCTAGCATAAGAAGGTTAACTACCATTCTAATAACGTATCGTATACTTCGAGATCGTATTCTACTTCAGATCTTCGCGCTCGAATCACGAACTTATCACTCAAATAGTAGGGATCTCCGAGTAGAGATGACTTACAAGGTTGTAAAGTTTTCCGCATCGGCTATCACACGTTTCCAAAGATGAGGGTTATGCTTGAGGGCTTAAGGTGAGTAGCACTACTCGTTAGGAGAATAAATCGAGAACAGAGGGTGAATTAAAATCGGGGATCCAAATAAGTTGTAAGTTCAGATTTTTGTCTTGAATCTCAAAGGTTAGCTTTTCTCGGCACTTAACCCTGGCACTTGGATCTTTATCTCCGGAGAGTCTGGGTTTTAGAAGGAGGTTTCATTTCCTATTTATTATGGCACTCAGAAATTTATCAACAGCACGGTTAGTTAAGAGCAGGGTCCAAATAGGTCAACCTAAGTTTCGTGTGAAAATTGTCATTAGATGACTAACGGTTTAAGATGATGGAAGATTTCACGAGCATAGTATTAAGAAATGTGATAATCAATCGCGATCGGAGATGATATCCAGGATATTCCTTTAAGTCAGATAATTGCATCATTGTAACCCAATAGGGTAGCAGAACAAAAGTAAAGAGAAGATGAAGAAAAAGAATAGTTACTACAACGTCGTCCTTGGTAGCTCTTCAAGTGTCAAATGTCTTCGTTCAGCACGAAAGTTTTGGGAATGTATATATATTCATTTGGTATATGTTGGACATTCGTGTTTATAACTTGTATTTATTTGTTTCTTGAGTGTTATACTTTGATATTAGTTTACATGATAGGGCCGACCAGAATTCAACTGTAAATTCACCATTACGTGTGCACCCGTAATCGTCAATTTACCTTACACTGTCATTCTAGTCATTCCCATCACAAGTTCGAAGTTCTGTGTAATTAGATCTTGAGTTAAAGTTCTCATTTGGTCATCATCTGCAATTAAGCAAACTTAGATTCAAATTATGTCAACATTCTTGTTAACCCCAAAACAAAAATTTGTCTCAAAGTTAGTTTCAAAAAAAATCGAGCAATGAATGAGCATTCAGGTACATGCTATCCTAGGGAGTAGAGCAAACAAAAAGGCATCATGGTTACTATCTTACCACTAAATTAAACATGTATCATCCTACAAATAAGGCATATAAGCAAGTATCATCATTCCAACAAGCATCATTATAACAGTTGTCTCATGTCACGACACAAGTTGTATCAAGTGTATAGCTATCAGCATTTGTTTCATATAGTGACAAAAGTCACCTGTGCAATCAAATAAGTGTCTCTCCAAAAGGTTCCATACCTTTCCTGATTTACTCGAGTGCACCTATCATCGGTACTACCCTAATGTATCAAGGTTTCATATAGGGTAGGGAATTCTTAATGGGATATGGATATAATCCTTAAGGTATACAGGTTAAAGATGGGAGTTCTTATAGGAACCTATTCTTGCTACAAACTTTGGATCACTAGATCATGGAAACACCTACTAGGCTGGTCCTATTTAGGGTTATAGCTTAGGTATCGCAAAACAAACCTACATTTCTACACTCTTGGTTCAGCGAAGCTCAGAAGAGTCATCTTACTAAGGTGGTTCTATGAGGTGCATAGGGTTGTGGTTTCGGTCTCGCAAAGCAGACCTACTTCTACAACCTTTGGCTCTGATACCAATCTGTCACACCCCGGGCCCAGAGAGGCGGGACGTAACGATTAGCAAACAATAACCAAAATGCAGCGGAAACTAAACGGTTTATTTCGTAATGTCACATGATATTTACATTAAAATATTGGCTTTGTTTCCCATTTCACAAGGTGCTTCCATCTATGATCTATAGGTGTCGTGATCAATCTCTCGGTGAATATTTCTTGAGGCTTTGACAACTAAGGCTTCTAGGCTCAACTTGTGTCTTTAAGCTCTACCCACGTATCATGCATCGGATTGGGTAACTTCTATAGCTCAACTATTCTCCCTAGCTGTACCTGAAGACATGCTCAAAAAGAAAAGTGTCAACTAAAAAGTTGGTGAGTTCAAGTGGTTTTGATTCAGAAAATAAAAGGGACTCATAAAGTCCATATATTAAAGTATTGTGTCTATTATAGCTGTTGTGGGATCACAATCAACCCTGCACTCAGTCCCGGCTTGCCTCTTCTAAAGTTATGTTGTACCGGTTAACCCCGCAGGGAGAAGCTGAGCCCCATAGCAGGTGGACCGTACCTGCCAGTAAGGTCCACGTTTGTTTCTTATAAAACCTGTCACATGCCACAACGACCCTTTCGGATCTCCAGTGGGGGTACCTCCCTGTAGCGGGAGCCACTGTGTGTGGGGGATTCCCCAAATAGATCTATCCACATAAACAAGCGGTTCACAGAAGAATTAATGATTGTGATTCATGTATCAGCAGGTATCAACAAGTCCACAACATAGCATTATATAGTATCACAAAATAATAGTTTCAGCTTTAAAAATAAAAATAGAGCATGCTTCATCCCCAAAAACTAAAATAAAATGGGGACACGAGAACTCACCTGTGTCCTTATATAAATTCAGAGCTCGATGAAGAAAAGTGATGATCACCAACAAAGTAATCCTAACTAGAACATATAAGATTCACGTTTAGAATTAGCATGATGTTATTACATGCGTGCGGTTGAGCTCTTTAGTTGACTTTAGGTTGGTGATTAGTATCATTAGTGTATCTTAGCTTCTTGTGTATTTGTTAATTGTCATGAATTAACTCGTGTACATTAGGTTAGTTGATGCACTTAATCAAGAATTGAGTCTTAGCATGAAGGATGTAGAGAAATCATTTATATCATGGATTCCAAATCTTTATAAATAACTTACATTGACGATGTAAGCTATATAAAATGTTTCAAGTGACGTTCATAATGTTCACGTTTACATCATAATAGTTAATTGGTTGACACTAAAGTAATCTAAATATTGATAACAGTAGACGATATATATATATATATATATATATATATATATATATATATATATATTGAACAAAAAGTGTTGCAAATAATATTTGTTTCAATAGTAGTGAGATGGTCAACTAATAATAATAATAAGATGAGGAATTATTTTAGAATTATAAACCCCTTTTGCCTTAAATAAGTACGGGTAAACATCGGTTTACCTATAGTGTATATCGTGTGTATATATATATATCTATATATGTGCTATTGTACTTGTAAGCATTTAATATTTCGGAGTCTTATAAAGATTTGTATGTTGTTAGATCAAATAATTTCTTATATGTTGTCTAATAACTTGTTTATATGATAACATTACCAAACTCGTTTTACATCAAGTGATTGTTCACGTTATTTCCAATTTACGCACCTATTCATGATGATTTATAACTAGTTAATATTTTTAACATATTTGCAGCTCAACACACACACGAGTTAATATATAATCACTATAGTTACGCATATGAATTTCTAGCGCGCGGTTATACCTATCGTTTCCATATCGCGTCCTAGAACTCGCTTGTTCCGACCCGCATCGCTTTGACTGTCCATTGACCATTTTGACCAGCTTTGACCGGGGTTTAACTAATCCAATACAAACCAAGATTACATGCAACACTACAACATTGATATCTCATAACCAAACGAAACTATAACCACAATATACGTTACCATATACTTCGGTTTTTGCCTTGAATCTAACATGCATCCACAAGAGTACCCTTAGATCACTACCACTAGCCTTTACCAACATCATCACCTTTGGTTTACACCTCGATTACCAAAAACAACAACAACCACAGCCACAATCGCAGCCAACAACCATCAACCTCCAACATCACCGCCATCACCGGGCCTCAACATCATCATCACAGCCACCTCGCAGCAGCCTAACGCCATTTCCACAGCCTACCGCAGCCATTACCATCGGCATCCAACTCCACAACCGTCACATGCAGCAGCTTATTAACCTATTGCAGCAGCCTATCGCAGCACACTGCCCTCACCACCACCATCACCTTACTCGCAGCTACAACCACCACCAACGCGACCTCCATCGACCACCCGCAGCTATATTGAAACCCCTGTCGACCAACAACACCACCATAGCAGCCACATCCATCATCACAGCCGCAAACCATAGCCAACCACACCCCAATCGCGACCAACACAGCCCTCGAACCAACCCAGCTTCCGCCACCTTCAACCGGCCATATCCTTCAAACCGCTGCGAGTTAGAAGACGAGCTTACCACCATTGGAAAGGTCTCGTCGAGAGGAAGAAGAGCATGGGTAGCACTCACCGCCATTCGCCGCCAGCAGCCCGCTGCGGCGGCTGGAACATCGCCGGAACCCTAGCCGCCACGCCACCTTCTCTCTACTATAACTTTCTCTTCGTTGTGAATCAGAAGGAGCTACCACCGCCATCGTATTCGTCTTTCCGAGAGCTTCGCTTTGATATATGGTACTCACCGGGGCGTCACCGGAATCGCCGCCGGTGGCCGGAACTTCGCCGGAGGAGAGGGGGAAAGAGGGGGCTGCGGCTCTCTCACTCTTCCAGCCTCATTTGTTTGTGTAAAACCCTAAAATGGTGAAAAATGAGCTTATATACTAGGGTTAAGGAAACGGGTTCGAATACGGGTCGGTTCGTACACGTTCGATTAAATTTTCATTCAACGTTAACCTTTTTTTTTTTCCGTTAGTCTCGGTTATACAAAACGTTATAAATATTCCAAGATTAATAATTTTATTGTATTAAAAAAATACCGAATAATTAAACGAGGTTGTAATTTGACGCGTATTTAACACGTTCCACGGTTATACGCGTTTTTATCGAATGAGCGTTAATATTATCATTTTGCTATCAAAATATATGTAACTAAGTATTTAAATGATATTTTGAGCGTTAACTTTCTATGTTAGTCGCGTTAAAGCTTTATCTGACGAATTCTCGGGTTTTACTAGATCGTAACCCGGTTCGCGTCACGGCTGCGTTTCGGAACGCAGTTATTCCGGACAACTTACCATTCATCAAATTTAATATGTTATGATAGTAAACATTGATTAGATAAATATTTTCGGAGTTACGAGACTCGATCGTCATAACAGACGTCAGTTAAATGCCGGTGAAAACCGGTTTTCGCGTTTCGCTTACGAATTTCTGTTGATTATGCTTGATTGATGAAAAATCTTTCAACAAGCATTGTTTATGATATTGTTAGCATTAACAAGGATTTAAATTGGATGACAAGCCATTATAAGGAATTCCTGATGGAATTCGAACGTTAGTACGCGTTAAATTGCCGGATTTTACCCGGTATGGGTTCTGAATCTGTTTTTAGTTTCGATCTTTTCCATAGTTGTCTCAAATCACATAGGAATTCATTGTTTCATGGTTTCTCATTCGATTAGTTCGTAAATGTGCATTTGGGCCTTAAATGGGCCTTTTTATAAGTTCGGGCCTTATTGGGCTTATTGGGCCCAAAAGGCTAGTTTCGTTTTGCAAGATTTCTTTGGTAAGCCCAAATCAATCCGGACCTTTATTGGGTCCTATAATACATTAAGCTTTCTAATTGGGCTAGATTTCAGAGGTGTTACAATACTACTCCTCCGGAGGGAGTGGATGAGAGTGTTGATTTGAGGGCCTCGGTAAAAGAGGCAGTGGTTGAGGAGGTGCACCAGGTCATGCAGACGATCTTACCGTCTGTGGTGACCGAAGTGATAAAGGTCGTCGTGAAGATGAGAGGCGAGGTAGGAATCGATCCTCAGGGAGACAGCAACGACAAGAGCCGGAAACGGTTCTTTCTGATGATGAAGAAGAGGAAGAGGAGGAGGAGTCAGTGCCTGAGACAACACGGGGTTGTAACTACGGGGCGTTTATGAGGTGCAAGCCCCCTACTTTTGATGGCTCTGGCACCGCTGCTGATGCTCACCAATGGGTGAGGGAAATGGAGGCTGTCCTCAATATTAGTGATTGTCGGGAGGACAAGAAGGTGAAGTTTGCTACCCATTCTTTTACGGGGTCGGCCTTATGCTGGTGGGACAATATAGTCCAGGCTGAGGATAGCAGGGCCATTAGAAAGATGAAGTGGTCCGAACTGAAAAGGATGGTGATCGAGGAGTTCAGTCCTCGTCGAGAAATGGACAAGGTTGAGAGAGAGTTTCTGCAGCTGGAGGCAGGGATGATGACCCACCAATAGTACACCACCAAGTTTAATGACATGGCTAGAATGGTGCCGGACCAGGTGACGCTGGTGTCTCGAAAGATCAACCGGTATATCCAGGGGCTGCCGGCCGACATCCGCACGCACTTGATTACTGCCCGACCAAGTACTTTTAGGTCGGCAGTAGATTTGGCTGGGCGGCTATACGATGACCGCCGGGTGGTCACTACAGGAGCAGGGTTGAGGATGTGTGGCAAATGTGCGAGAGAGCACTCGGGGGAGTGCAAGTGGGGATCCAACATCTGCTTTAAGTGTGGGAAGACTGGGCATATGGCCAAGGATTGCCGGATGGGCAAGTGTTTTAACTGTGGGGAAAGTTGTCATATGAGCAGAGATTGCAAGAAGCCGAGGGCTAAGGGCTCAGGGGAGAAGAAGACGGGAGGAGAAGCACCAAGGGCAAAGGCCAGGGCGTTCACGATGACGTAAGAAGAGGCTAGGACGGACCCTGACGTTGTGTCCGGTACGTTCCTGATAAACCAAATGTTAGCCTCTGTGTTATTTGATTCGGGTGCCAGTAGGAGTTTTGTTTCTACTTCCTTCTGTGCTAAACTGACTGTTAGGAGTAAATGCCTTGATGAGTCCTTTGACGTAGAAACTGCTATTGGTAAATCCACTAGGGTTACGGATGTGATAGAGGACTGTGCCGTAGAATTAGAAGGTCATAGGTTTGCTGCCAAGTTACATGTGATGCCCTTAGGAGGATTTGATGTAGTATTAGGGATGGATTGGTTAGCAACCTACGAAGCGAATATTGTGTGCTGAAGGAAAATGATTAGGCTGACGGCGGCTGACGGAAGTCCGGTGACAATATATGGCGATCGAGTTACGACGATTCCGAAGGTGATCTCGATGGTGGTGGCGGGAAAGTGTATGAGGCGCGGATGTAGCGCCTACTTATGTTATGTAAAGAATATAGAGACGCCAACACCACAACTATCCGATGTACCAGTTGTGCGTGACTTTCCAGACGTGTTTCCCGAAGACTTATCGGGATTGCCACCTGACCGAGAGATCGAATTCCAGATCGACCTGATACCGGGTGCCCAACCTGTCGCAAAAGCACCGTATCGCTTGGCTCCGACGGAAATGAAAGAGTTGATGGAGCAACTGCAAGAACTGCTAGATAAGGGGTTCATTAGACCGAGTATCTCACCTTGGGGTGCTCCGGTTTTGTTCGTAAAGAAGAAGGATGGTAGTATGAGAATGTGCATTGACTACCGCGAGCTGAATAAGCTGACGGTGAAGAACAGATACCCCTTGCCAAGAATCGATGACTTGTTTGACCAACTTCAAGGCGCTAGCTGGTTTTCAAGGATAGATCTTCGATCAGGCTACCATCAACTGAAGGTAAAGGAGCAGGATATCCCTAAAACAGCCTTTCGTACGCGCTATGGTCATTACGAGTTTCTCGTTATGTCTTTTGGTTTGACCAATGCGCCGGCTGCTTTTATGGATTTGATGAACCGAGTGTGTCGGCCAATGTTAGATAAATCAGTGATTGTGTTCATTGATGATATTCTGATTTATTCGAGGAGCGAAGAAGAGCATGCTGGTCACATTCGGGAAGTGTTGGAGACTTTGAGGAGGGAGAAACTGTATGCTAAGTTCTCCAAATGTGCTTTCTGGCTACGCGAGGCGCAATTTCTAGGTGACGTGGTAAATGCTCAGGGAATAATGGTGGACCCAGCAAAGGTTGAGGCCGTGATGCAATGGAAGTCGCCAAAGACGCCATCCGAGATTCGCAGCTTCTTGGGATTGGCGGGCTACTATAGAAGATTTATTCAAGACTTTTCGAAGATAGCCTCGCCTTTGACAAAATTGACTTGCAAGGATGTAAAGTTCGTGTGGGGTCGAGAACAGGAGGATGCTTTTGAGGAGTTGAAGACGAGACTGACACAAGCTCCTGTCTTGACATTGCCCGAGGGAAATGAGGACTTAGTGGTCTATTCGGATGCATCCTATTCTGGGTTAGGTTGCGTATTGATGCAACGTGGAAAGGTAATAGCTTATGCATCTCGACAACTGAAGACCCACGAAGTCAACTATCCCACGCACGATCTTGAACTAGCTGCGGTGGTTTTTGCGTTGAAGATTTGGCGGCACTATCTATACGGGACGAAGTGCACCATCTTCACGGACCACAAAAGCTTGAAGTACTTCTTCGAGCAGAAAGATCTGAACATGAAGCAAAGGAGATGGTTAGAGCTGATCAAAGACTATGATTGTGAGATCCACTACCATCCGGGCAAAGCCAACGTGGTGGCGGATGCCCTTAGCCGATAGGAAAGGCCCGAGCCCATTCAGGTAAAAGCTTATTAACTAATCATGTTGGACCCTGAAAGGATCATACATGCCAATTCAAGAGGTGGATGGTTGTTCTGCTAGAAATCTCCCCAGTCCAAGAAGAAATGCGGATCAAGAAGTTACTACAACAAGATGAAATAATACAAGTGTCGGCTATCCGCATTTGTTAATGCGGATGCACAAGAACAAATGCCGACAAGTATTTGTTCATCCGCATTAACTAATGCGGACAACCGACAAATGCGGACAAGACTTTTGTTCATCCGCATTAACCAATGCGGATGTTCAGTAACAAATGCGCTCAGTGTTTGTTCATCCGCATTTGTCAATGCTGATGACCAAACACCAATGCGGAAGATAGAAGACTAATGTTGATGAAGACTTACTCATCCGCATTAACAAATGCGGATGACTAAGAACAAATGCGTACGAAGACAAACTATTCTGTACAGTTAGGGTAGTTTAGTCATTTTGTACAAGCTGTAAGTCAGCCTATAAATAGATCAGAAACCTCGTATGTGAGGTGACTTTTGAGACTTTAGACTTTGTAACTCAAAACTCCTGACTTTTGACACCTCTCATTGTGTGTTTCATCCGAGGTTGTCTTGCATTGTTACTGTAGCTTGCTAAACCCTAGCATTTACTTTGTAACAGTTCAGATAATCAATACAAGTGCATTTATGAGTATTTCAAGTGTTAAATGTTCATTGATTGTTTGATTCCGCCTCTCAATCATTGACTCAATCAACATATTCGATCCTTGTTGATTCACATCAACAGAGAATATCATTCTCAAACCCAGTCAATTAGTATCAGAGCTTTGGCTCTCGGTTATTACCCAGATCCGCTCAGATCTGTGTTTAACCCGATTGATCTGTTGCTTGAGTTGCTGCTTAGAGATTTCGAACATCTCTTCTCAGTATTCTAACCAAATACTCTCAGATCTACTCAACTGCTACTGTTCATCCAAAGTTGTTCTTCGAACGAAAACAGTTTCAGGTTGCACTTTCATTAAAACAAGAACATCTAAAGTCAAGACTCAGAATTGTCTCAATGAAATACACACATTCTCAGCAGATCCTTTGTTACAGTACTAAGTTTGGACTATTTGGACGAATCAAACATAAAATCAGTTAAAACCAGATCTAAGCAAGTTAAAACAAAAAGTTAACCATGGACTCACATAACTATTCTGAACTTGGGCATGCTTCAAAACCACCCATGCTCAAGCATAAATCTGAATATAAACAATGGAAAATCAGATTCATGAATTATGTTACAGGTGTTGATCCTGATTATTGGATCTCTATTTGCAAAGGCCCACACATCCCTGTTACATTATCTGCAGATCAAGCTGCTTTATACAAGACTGCAAGAATCCCTATTGAAGACCTTACTCTTGATGACGATGATTAAGAGAAGATCAAGATTGACCTCAAAGCTTACTCCATACTCACTCAAGCACTCAAAATGGATGTGCTCAAGAGGTTGGAAAAGTATGGCACTGCAAAAGCAGTATGGGATGCCCTGAAAATCATGTGTGAAGGAAGCAGTGAAGTGGCTGAAATCAACAAAGACAAGCTTGTGAATCAGTATGAGACATTCCATCACTCAAAAGGGGAGTCTATCTCTAAACAGTTGCATAGATTTGTGCAATTGGTGAATGATCTAGAGATTATGGGAGTCACCTACAAGTCAAAGGAGTTAAACAAGAAGATGTTACATAGCCTTCCAGAAACATGGAAACAAAATGTAACCATGCTAAAGAACACTCTTGATCTAGAGAGCACAACTCTAGATATTATGATTGCCAAGATTGAAGCTTTGGAACTAGATGAGAGAAGCAGAAACCTTGGAGGACCCAAAGTTGTGGAGGCTTACAAGTTTCCAACTGATTCTCACTCTGTTGAGAATGCCTTCATCACTGAAGAAGATGACTTTCTCTCATCAAGGGATCAATCTAAACCCACTGGATTCATAGCAGCTCAACCTCCAAGCAGGCCATCAACCTCATCCCCACCTGCTTCAACAAGGCATTCATCAGGATTACCAACACACCAACCCCTGATGATCCAAAATCTGAAGAACAAAAAGCAACCTACAATGCTTTTGTTGCAAGCTTTGAAGCCTATTTGGGAGGAAGACTCACATCTGCACATCTGATACAAGAAGACTTAGAAGAAATGGATCCAGATGATGTAGAGGAAATGGATTTGCAATGGCAAATGGCAATGATAGCTATGAGAGCTAAGAAATTTTTCAGAAAAGGTAAAAAGCTTCACCTGAATGAAAACACCAAGCTTGGATACGATAAATCAAAAGTGAAGTGTTTTAACTGTGGTATGACTGGCCATTTCTCAAGAGAATGTACTGCTCCTAGAGGAAACCACAATGCTCAAAGGGTTCCACAAAACCAGTCATCATCACAGCCATCTGCAAGCTTTCACTCCAACAGTTATAACCAACAATATCATCATCAGCAACAATCACAACAGACTCAACCTAACTGACCAATCAAGCTTATGGAAGCAATCAGCCATCAGCTAATGCTCTTGTTATCAGGCAGGATGGAGTATGTGACTGGAGCATGTATGCAGAGGAAGTGAAGCCTCAATTTCAAAATCATGCACTCATGGCTCACATCAATGATGGACCTTCTCCCATGCCCACTGAGGTAAAAACTAACCTTTGTAGTGATAAATGCATTCATGAAGTACAAGGTTATAGAGAGCACAATCATAAACTAGCTGATAAAATAAAAGAAGAAAAGGTTAAATCTGAGATGCTTAAGAGAGAAATTAAAGGCTTTGAAATTAAAATTAAGTCTCTCATCTCAGACATTGAGAAATTGCATGGTGAAAAGTACTCTCTTGCAGCTGAGAATGAGCAACTGACTGAAAAGTTAGCTCAATCTAAAACTGAACTCAATCTTACTGAGTTGAAACTAGAAAAGTTTTAACAGTCATCAGTTAAGCTGCAAGAAATGCTTGACTCACAAAAGGATCCCAAAGACATGTCAGGTATTGGATACAACTCGTGTCCACCACCATACAATGATAACTATACTGTCATGCCTGAATCTGTTTCACTCCAACAAGAAAATGAGCCTAACACTATTGAACCTAAAACAATGGTAAATCAAGTCACCAATCCTCAAAACAAACCCAGTGCTTACATTGAAACAAATGAGGATAAAATCAAGTTAGGACATCCCATTAAAATTAAGGAGTGCTCAGACAAGACAGTAAGTGTGAATAGAACAACTAGCCCCACCAAGGCTGTTGTTCCTTTTGTGAAATTCATCCCTGCAGTTTCAAGGGAAAAGAATATAACAACTAATAAGGTGAATCTAACTGCTGAAAGCAGATCTGACAGTGAGACAAACTCTCCAAAAAATTCAAGCAAGTCAGAAAACGATTCCCCTTCCATTAAAAGAAAAGTTGTTCGAGTCACAAAAACTAGAATTCACTCAGACCCACAAACTTCAAAATCAAAGCAAGGAGTTGGCTTTGATATTTTTAACAAAGAGCATGTTAATCAATTAGAAAAAGAATGTAGACAACAATTGAGAAAGCGAGGTCAGCCTAAGAAAAGAAGAGTCAGTAGTGTTGTGAAACAATCTACCAACAAGGCTGATTAGGCATTCTCATCAAAACCTCGAAATGAATCAAATTCAAAATCTGTCAAAGCTACTAAATCCTCAACACCGGGATCAGTGGCTAGAAACAAGCACATGCGTTGTGATGTGTGTGATAGGTCTAATCACAGAACAGACAAATGCTTTTATAATCAATACTGTTCCATCTGTGACATGAACAATCACACCACCAAGAACTGTTATTTCAACAAATACTGTTCTGTCTGCAATATGACAAATCACAACACGTCTGACTGTTTCTTCAATCAAAAGGGAAAGAGGATACCCCAAAACAAGCCTATCTCACCAATCATGTTTGATAAACATAAAATCAATGGTCATTCTCATCACAGAGTTTCCAAATCTGATGATGACATGAAAAATCTGAAAATGTCAAACAGAAGTCAAAGATATAGAAATCAAGTGGTCAGACAAACTAATGATTTTCTCAATCCAAGAAACAAGTTTGATAATAAAAACGAATCCAGTTTCTGAAAAGAAACAGGGATCAAAGGTTTGAATACTCATCTGATTCCTCAGTTGATATAACAAACCAATCAAGTTTCAGAAATACATCAAGCATGATCCCACCACCAAAGCCCCAGTTTAGAGGAAAATACCAACAGGTTACTATCATGGATAGAAACGGTAAGCCCAAGACCATCATGGCTTGGGTTTCACATTCTAACTAGTTCTTTATGTGCTTGTAGGGTCATTCACACAGGTCCAACAGTATATGGTATGTGGACAGTGGATGTTCCCGACACATGACTGGAGACCGTTCCCTCCTTCATGGTTTTAAGCACATTCAAGGAACGACAGTGGCATTTGGAGGAGATTCACAAGGAGGTAGAATTACAGGTGAAGGATCTGTGACAAATGGAATGCTGAGCTTTGACAGAGTGAATTACTGCGAACAACTAAACTTCAATCTTCTCAGCGTGTCTCAGATCTGTGACAAGAAATATTCTACTCACTTCACAGACACTCATTGCTACATTCTGAGACCAGGATTTATTATTCCTGAAGAATGGGTTGTCTTGAAAACACCCAGAAAGAATAACACTTATGTCATAAACCTCAACTCAACTTCACCAAAAGAAGAAACATGTCTTCTGTCAAAAGCATCTTTTGATAAATCACAACTTTGGCACAGACGACTGGGACATACAAATTTCAAAAACATGAACAGACTGGTTAAAGGAAATCATGTTTTTGGTTTACCTCAAAAAGAATTTCATTTCGTTGACCACTGTTCTGCATGTCCCAAAGGAAAACAACACAAGTCGTCTCACAAACTAAAGTTGGTGAACACCAACAATACTCCATTGAAACTACTTCATATGGATCTCTTTGGTCCAACTCATGTTATGAGTATGGGAAAGAAACAATATTGTTTGGTGAACATAGATGACTTTTCTAGATTCACATGGGTCTTCTTCTTACTTCATAAAAATGAAACGTTCCAATTAATAAAAGAATTAATCACAAAAATTGAAAATCAACTTGATCTTAAAGTCAAAACAATCAGGAGTGATAATGGGACAGAATTTAAAAATGAAGATATGAGTTCATTTTGTGCAATCAAAGGCATAGCTCATCATTTAGTGCAGCTAGAACTCCTCAACAAAATGGGGTAGCTGAAAGAAGGAACAGAACACTAATTGAAGCAGCACGCACCATGCTAGCAGATGCTAAACTGCCAATCACCTTCTGGGCGGAAGCAGTTAACACATCTTGCTTTGTACAAAATAGAACCTTACTTGTCAAAGAAAGTAACAAGACTCCATATGAACTCATTTTTCAAAGAAAACCATTTATTGGATTTTTCAAGTCATTTGGTTGTCCAGTCTCAATATTAAACACCCGAGATCATTTGGGAAAGTTCTCATCTAAGTCTGATGAAGGATTCTTTGTAGGATACTCATTGTATCAAAGGCTTACAGAGTGTTTAATCCCAGATTAAACATTATTGATGAATCAACGAATGTTCAATTCAAAGAACATTCATTTCCCAAAGCAGCTAATGGTCCTGATTGGTTTTTTGATATTGACTCATTCACTAAGTCTTTTGACCAATTTCACATGTCTGATGCAGGAAATCCACAACCAGCTGTACATTCATCATTATCAGAAAGAAGGAGTGATTTTCCAATGATTCCTCCAACTTCTTCTGAGCAACTAAATGAAGAAGTTCCTTTACAAGCTGATCCTATCAGACACTCTGTTCAACATCAAAGTGCTTCAATTGAGGATGGTCCAAGTACAACACCCTCTCCATCAGAGATGCCATCTATTGAAACAACTACTCAAGAAGAAGTTACCACCCAAACTCGTGTCATCCCTCCTGTTGATACTGAAAGAACTTCAACTGATGGAAGTAATCAACCCACTGATGATACTGAAGCAAGAACTGCAACACAATTTGATTTCTTCCACAACTCCCCAACAGTACAAGAAGAAGTTGCCTCGCACCAAGATGAACTGAATGTCTCCAATCTTGATGTAACCATTGCTGGTGACTCAATTCCAACCACAAGAATACACAAGAATCATCCTGTTGACGACATCATTGGTGAACTAAATGAAAGGGTGACTAGGAGCAAATCAAGCATTGCCAACATTTGCTTGTTCTCATGCTTTTTATGTCAAACAGTACCCAAAAATATCAAAGAGGCTCTTCAAGACAACAGTTGGATTGAAGCAATGCAGGAAGAATTGCTGCAATTCAAGAAACAAGAAGTATGGCAACTGGTAGATCTTCCCGAAGGACAATATCCTATCGGTACCAGATGGTTGTACAGAAACAAAACTGATGACAGGGGAATTGTCATTAGAAATAAAGCTAGACTAGTAGCTCAGGGGTACACACAAGAAGAAGGAATCGATTATGATGAAGTTTTTGCCCCTGTAGCCAGACTAGAAGCCATTAGAATCTTTCTGGCATATTCTGCATCCATGAAATTCACTGTTTATCAAATGGATGTGAAGTGTGCTTTCTTGTATGGAAAGATTTCTGAAGAGGTCTATGTGAGTCAACCTCCTGGCTTTGAAGATCCAGAATATCCACACAGGGTATACAAGCTAGACAAAGCCCTGTACGGTCTTCACCAAGCTCCAAGGAAATGGTATGAGACTCTTTCATCATTCCTTCTTAATAATGGATATGAGAGAGGAAAAATTGATCAGACTCTCTTCAGAAAAAGAAAAGGAAAGGATATGCTGCTGGTTCAGATATATGTGGATGATATCATCTTTGGCTCAACAAACCAGACTCTGTGCAAAGACTTTGAAGATCTCATGCATTCAAAATTCCAAATGAGTGCTATGGGAGAACTCAATTTCTTTCTTGGAGTACAAGTCCAACAGACAGCTGACGGAATCTTCATCAATCAATCAAAATATGTGGAAACAATGCTGAAGAAATTCATGTTTGCTGACTGTCAGTCCATCAGAACTCCTGTGGATACCAAAGTGAAGATTGGACCAGATCCTGAAGGCAAATCAGTGGATCAGACTCACTATCGTTCTATGATAGGTTCACTAATGTATCTAACAGCCAGTAGGCCTGACATTATGTTTGGTGTTTGTGTGTGTGCCAGATATCAAGCAGATCCCAAGGAATCTCATGTAAATGCAGTCAAGAGGATATTCAGATATCTCAAGGGCAAGCCTGCTCTTGGATTATGGTATCCAAAGGAAGGAGATTTCAATCTCTATGCATATACTGACAGTGATTATGGGGGATGCAACTTCAACAGAAAATCCATTTCTGGCGGGTGTCAATTTCTTGGTCCCAGACTGGTATCCTGGCAGTGCAAAAAGCAAACCAATGTATCTGTCTCAACAGCAGAAGCTGAGTATATAGCAGCATCTGCATGCTGTTCTCAAGTTCTCTGGATTCAAAACCAGATGCTTGACTATGGTTTTAACTTTCTGCACACTCCAATTCATATTGACAACACAGCAGCCATGTTCATAACAAATAATCCAGTACAACACTCAAAAACTAAACACATTGAAATTAGATATCACTTTTTGAGAGACTGTGCTGAAAAAGGTTTAATCAAATTGATGCAAGTTCACACTGATCATCAATTAGCTGATTTATTTACTAAGGCATTTGATCCAACCAGATTTGAATTCCTAGTCCAATCTATTGGCATGATTAATCTTGAGTAAAATGAAAATCAACAAAACATTCAACATCTCAAAAATCAGATCAGGAAGTATACTATTTAACCTATGGGAAATGATATAATTACAGTCACTATATCATTCACTATGCTCATTTAGAAAACTCAAATGACTGACTTGACTTATTTGATATGTTGGTAGGCTTAACTTGAGAAAGAAACTACATGCAGTGATAAATTAAAGCCTGTCTTCAACTGTGATGCTGTCATCTCATAGTATGTGTAAGGCATGACTTATCTAATTGCGTGTGTGTAGCAACCTAAACACCCCAAGTAATGATGACTTATGAATCTCCTTTACTCACATCAGTTCCTCCTTTGTTTTGCTGAGCAAAGACCTGGAGTGACAAGCACATAGTGTTGATGTTACGATCCTAAAAGATTCCCAAAGTGGAACACATCCAATGTGGATGAATTTAAAAAAAAAAAAAAAAAACATTCCAAAGAGAATGAAAGAAAAGAATCCTTAGAGATCACCTTCCAAAGTGAAGTTAAAAGAATCCCAATGTGGATCAAATTCATAAAAGGATCAAATAAAAGAATCCCAATGAGGATCAAGTAAATGAGATGTCATAACTTAAGTAACTTGGTCATGTAAGCTGTTGAAAGTTCTACCATGCATTACATGCAGACAGTTGACCTTGCCATGTTATTGAGTGTGAGGTACATGTTGAATACCTAATCAACTCAAAACATGATAAAATCACTGGCATCTAACTATTAAACAAGCATGAGTTTAAGAGGACAAACATACCTGCAATCAATAGGTTCATGATTATGTTTGGTTTATAAAAAATTGCTTGCATCTGTGAAAGGTATGATTGTTATGATCCCAAAGAAAGGTATAACTCAACTTCTTGTACTGATTACAACACAAAAATCAAAAAAAAAAAAAAATTTTATTAAAAAAAAAAAAAAGTTTCTATCTATTATGGATACAAACTTTAGGGGGAGAAAATACAAAATGTGCACAATGTCTGTGTTGGTGTAGAAGTTATATCATAATATCTCAACTGATGCAACAGATACATCCTCATGAACAAGTAAAGGAACAGTCAACAATGGGAAACTTGGTTCACAAATGATGAACAAGTAAATCCAAGCAAAAATTGACATCAGTCAAACTTCATAAGAAACAAGCAACAACAAATATCCACAATGTCAAAGACATCACTTCATAAAGCATAAGAGAAAATTCATCCAAACCATTCAGAGCAAAAACATTAAGTTCAAAACTTAATGCGGGTAAGTGCATTGGTTAATGCGGGTGAAGGTAACCCATGCATTCAACCAATGCAGGTAAAGGTTTTGTGAACTGAAACACAAGGTTCAAGTGCAAACTAAAGCGGACAAATCTTTTGTTCATCCGCATTTGTTTTTCCTCAGCCGCATTTCTTTTGAATGGCTGAGAAAAACACTTAAACTTGATTGAACTCTTGTGTCACAATTAAAATTGATGTGCTTACACTCCTCTGTCATTTAGATCAAATTGAAGAAATGCGGATTGTATTTCACATTGCCGCATTTGCCAAAAATGAAAAAAAAAATGGAATTTGTTCTTCCACATTTGCAACAGTGCGCAAATGCGGATAGACATCTAGAATTTGCAAGTACACAAATGTGGGTAGACCTTTCTCTTCCGCATTTGAAACAGTGCACAAATGCGGGTAGACTTTTCTCTTCCGCATTTGCAACAGTGCACAAATGCGGGTAGACTTTTCTCTTCCGCATTTGCAACAGTGCACAAATACGGAGAGACATTTTCTCAACCGCATTTGACACAGTTGTGATTTAAAACTTAGCAAATTCTTAGAATCTTATTAAATGGTCTATATAAATCAAAATCAAAGGATCATTTAATACTTTTCAAATTCTGAGAGACTTAAAGTGAGACGAGTGCCACCCAAACACTGTTCATCTTCTTCAAATACTGTTCATCTTCACCATCGACATTCTGATTCTTAATCAAAAAACTCTAAGTTTGCTTCTTCAAAATCAACTCCTCTTTGATTCACGACTCAAGTAGTATCAAAGAAAGGTGAAAATTTGAATTGCGTGTAACCCTAACTGTCGAACTGTTACATCAAATCGAACTTAGTAACCTAGGTTATGAATCAGTTGTAAAAATAATCAAAATGCTCTTAAACCCTTGATAATTTCGACAAATGCTCACTGATTATTCAAGAAAACCTCAAGAAATTCAGTGTTTTTCTTAACAATTACGTCTGTGCGTAGAGTGCAAATGTCGAAATCCAAATGGTGAAGTAAAGAGATAATATCAAAGAACAAAATGTGTTGTAAAATCAAGAAATAATGAACTCATTGAGATTAATTATGCACACACTTCTGATGATTCAAAATTACTCAGAATCTTTGCACATGAAACAACAATTTTGACCAATAAAAGTCAAACAGTGATGAACAAGTTCTTAGGTGTTATGCATTATTCTAATTCATATGCCTTGACTGCAGGACATAATGGCTAATCTCACATGGAGCAAACTCCATAATGTCAGCGGATTTCTAGACCCTGATGTAGCAGAAGCAGCTGACTTAAGAGATATGATTAGATTTCTTCTAACCACTAGAGTTGCATATGCCATGACTGTCAGACCCATCATTTATGAGACTCTCATTAGGTCTTTTTGGGGAACAGCCCAAGTTCTTGAAGTTAATGGTGTGAGGACTCTAACTGGAAGAATAACTGATGATCACACTCTAGATGTTACTGAGCAAACAGTGAGACAGTGTCTGCAGTTTGGGGATGATGCAAACACTCCTCTAGAGCTTGAAGATGATGAGATCATGAATTTCTTTGCAAACATTGGTTATGAGGGAGGATATGAAGGAAAGCAGATAGTAAAGGGATTGGTAGATCTGCAATGGAGGTTCTTAATTCACATGTTTCAACACTGCTTATCCAAGAGGAAAACTGGATGGAATGACATCCCAGTGACTACATCATCTGCCATATGTGCCTTATGCACCAACCAGCCATTCAACATGTCAGCATACATATTCAATGGACTGGTATCCAACATCTAAGAAGGCAGAAGACACATGTTTTTGATGTACCCAAGATTCATTCAATGCTTCATCAATGAAGCATTTCCAGATATTGTGCCTACAGGACCAGTGATGGACATTCCTCACTATAATGCAAAGTCCTACAGGTATATCAAGAAGAGAGATCCTAGGAACTTCTACAGTGGAGCTTTCTTTCCTCTGCTGCCTTGGATGCAACAGCAGATAGATCAAGAAGAAGAACATGTTCAAGAGGCTCCTGCTAATGAGCCTATTCATGAAGAAGCGCAAGCTGCTCAATTTCAACAACATGTTGATGAGCATGCTGCTACCACTGAAGAGAGACCAGGATCAGTGTCACCACAAGGTGATGTAGGTGGTGATCTTCACACTGATCCTTATGTTCATGAAGCCGATATAGCCTCATCATCTATTCAACCTCCAATACCATCACCTCCCAGATCACAAATTCCTTCTCCTCAAACACAACACATAATATCTCCCCACATGTCTCCAGTTCACTCACCAATCACTCAACCCATCCATTCTCCCACTCACTATACACCTATCCCATCTCCACCTACGGCTGCACCACAAGAGTTTGGTGATTCTACTAGCTCATCGGAAGAATCCAAATCATCACCTGATGAGGAGGATCATACCATAAAGATGCCTGCACGGCAACCAACATCAGAGGCTGCTCCTTCAGAAAGTTATGCTGAATCAGGAGTAAACAAGCCTGATGAGAAGGATGAAATGATTTCTGCTCTACTTCAGAAAATTTCCAAGTTGGAGAAAATGCATAGTAGGAGATCAAATGTCCTACAAGATAGATTGTTGGAGCTGGATGAGAAGGAAAAGGAATTAAAAGAAGTGAAAGATTCGTATGAAAAGGAAAGAAAAGTTAAAGATGAAGAGATCAAAGTTTTGAAAGTAGCTCTTCATAGTTCAAGAGAAGAAATTAGTGGTCATGTGGACACCTTGAACATCCAAACTATTGCCATGATGGATCAAGAAGAGATAATAGAAGAACAGTCCAGTATCATCCTTGACCTTGAAAAACAAGTAGAAGCTCTCAATAAAAGAGTATCAGAGTTGGAAATGCTTGTGAGGTTAAAGCAAGAAGCTGAAAAAGATAAGGAAGATGAAGGAGATAAAAGCCATGACAAGAGGAAAAGAGATGATGACAAGAATGACAGTGACAAAGAGTCATCCAAAGACAGTGATGATGACTCACCTCCACACAAAAGGATGGAAATCTCCAAGGGTGAAAAGAAAGGAGAACCAAGTGGATCCAAACATGAATCATCAAGCATGGAAATGATTAGTTATTCAAGTCAACCAGAAGAAGTTCACACTGAAGAGACTAATTTCAGTGAAATGATTAATGCTCTTGACATGTTCTCTGCTGAAGAATTTGTCATAGATGATGACTTCTGGGATTTCTTGATGAACCAAAGAACAGAGGCTGAGCCTTTTGTTGTTATACCTCAATCTCCTGTGCCAATTGAAAAGGAATTGAGTATGCAACTGGTGCCTGCTGTGTCACTTTCTGAAGAACAAAAAGAGCTGATTAAGAAGCTTTGTGAACAGCAAGTACTTGAAGAAGAATCAGCAGCTGCTGTAGTTCACAATCCTGAAAAGGAACAATCTGAAGAACAGCCAAAGGAAGCTGAAATGGCTGAACCATCTTCTGAAGTTCAAACATACACCAGAAAAAGGAAATACTTATCTGAAAAGGCTAAGGGAAAAGACCAATAGTAGAAGAAGAACCTCAAATGAAAAAGCAAAAGATGACCCCAGAAGCCTAGCAGCCATTGCTGGATTCTTAGAAGAACATGAACAAGCCGAGTCATTGATGAAGAAAAAGGGTGAGATGATTGATTTAGAAGAAGGTGAAATTCCAGGTGGATTCATGGTTGATAAGCCAGTGATCAGTAAAATCCCTGTGAATGAAGAACCTTATGTTTCTGAAAAGATTGAAAAGGCCAAGTCTGATGATTTGATGAAAAGGCCGTATTTCTGATTGACCATGGTAGCTGAAGAAGAAAAGTTGAACAGTCTACTAGATCCAACCATTGAAACTGAGTATGAGAAAACTCAATCACCCAAAGCTTCTGAGGTGAAGACACAAACAGTTAAATCAGCTTCTCCTCCTCAACCTTTGTTTCCTGATCCCTATAGCATGTCAGACAAAGAAATGAAGGAATATCTGTCTGCTCAAGGATTCACCAGAAGGAAACTTGGGAACATGAAGACCAATTCCCTAAGGGCTGCTATCCTTAGGCTGATCAATGAGAAGAAAGATAAGATGAAGAAACTGGAGGAACAAATCCCCAGACAGCAACCAAGAACAAGAATCTCTGCTCAAGAAATGAGCCTTACTCAAAGAGATCATGACTCATTGGTACCCATTCTTCACAAATACCCAGAGTGGTTTGCTGAACCATCTCAGATTGAACTACATGAAGGGTTAACTACTGCTGAGATGATCAGAGGTGTGTCTACTCCCAAAGGAAAAACTGATCAGAAAATCATTGCTTGGAAGTATGACAGTGACTGGAATATGTTTATGGTGAAGAGAGTATCTGGATTAGTCCAATTCTTCACAGAGTACTCTGCTCTGGTGAACTCTCTGGAGATCCATGATCTGAAGGAACTTGCTAATCTGAGAGTGATCAACCATGCAGCAATGTTCAGGGGATATGAATTTGAGGACATTCTAAGGATGTTCAAGAGAACTGACAACTTCAAGTCCTTAAAGGCAATTTGCATGAGAAAAGATAAATCATTTGTCAATCCCCTTGACAAGAAACAAAGAAAACCAGCAGAGGAAGTGGTATTTCCTGAGCTTAGAGTGAAACCCACTGAATCATTGAAAAGAAAAGTGGTTGCTGGTACTCACACTTCTATACCAATCTCAAATGTATTTTATGATGAGAAGACTTATGAGATGGTGATTGAAAGGAAGTGGGGAGGAAAGGAAGGATCAGAAATCAGATTGTTCAGTGGATATGAAGTCAGACTGCTTGATGAGTCATACATCCAGTACATCTTCACAAGGCACTTCAGGGAGATCAGCAACAAGTTGGGTGAAGCTGATATGCTCTTCTTTTTAAAGTGCATTAAACTCCTGAAGTTGGCCTATGATCGAGTACAAAGAAAGAGAGATCAGAGAATGAGGAAGAAGACTCCCTTGCAGTTTGGGAACATTGTTAAACTTGAGGTAGACGTGGATGGGTATCTCCTAATTCACAGAGATGGTCTATCAACCGTAGCCATCTGGGAGCCCATCTCACTGAGGAAGATGCCTATTGAGGCATTGCACAATATGAGACATATGAAGATCCATGTTCTGAACAAGGAAAAACTACGTGAAGCATAAGATTTCTCCAACATGATCAAGTCTCTTGTGGATCCCTCCTACACTAATCCTCCTGCTGCACAAGACCCAGCAGAATCTTCACAACCTCATCCACCCTTAAACCCTTGAAGTACATAGGCTGTATAATCCTTAGGGGGAGTATTGTTGGACCCTGAAAGGATCATACATGCCAATTCAAGAGGTGGATGGTTGTTCTGCTGGAAATCTCCCCAAGTCCAAGAAGAAATGCGGATCAAGAAGTTACTACAACAAGATGAAATAATACAAGTGTCGGCTATCCGCATTTGTTAATGCGGATGCACAAGAACAAATGCTGACAAGTATTTGTTCATCCGCATTAACTAATGCGGACAACCGACAAATGCGGACAAGACTTTTGTTCATCCGCATTAACCAATGCGGATGTTCAGTAACAATTGCGCTCAGTGTTTGTTCATCCGCATTTGTCAATGCTGATGACCAAACACCAATGCGGAAGATAGAAGACTAATGCTGATGAAGACTTACTCATCCGCATTAACAAATGCGGATGACTAAGAACAAATGCGTACGAAGACAAACTATTCTGTACAGTTAGGGTAGTTTAGTCATTTTGTACAAGCTGTAAGTCAGCCTATAAATAGATCAGAAACCTCGTATGTGAGGTGACTTTTGAGACTTTAGACTTTGTAACTCAAAACTCCTGACTTTTGACACCTCTCATTGTGTGTTTCATCCGAGGTTGTCTTGCATTGTTACTGTAGCTTGCTAAACCCTAGCATTTACTTTGTAACAGTTCAGATAATCAATACAAGTGCATTTATGAGTATTTCAAGTGTTAAATGTTCATTGATTGTTTGATTCCGCCTCTCAATCATTGACTCAATCAACATATTCGATCCTTGTTGATTCACATCAACAGAGAATATCATTCTCAAACCCAGTCAAATCATGACCTCCGACGTGATGACACAAGTTAAGGAGTTTCAAGACGAGGCTTTGAAAGAAGATCGTCTTAACTCCGAAAGGATGAGAGGTCTAGTTACAGAACTGGGTAAGAACACTCTTGGTGTTAAGACCCGATTTGGGCGGATGTGGATTCCTCGGTACGGGGATATACATGGAAAGATCATGGATGAGGCCCATAAGACTCGATACTCCATTCACCCCGGTGCCACCAAGATGTACCAAGACATGAAGAAAGATTATTGGTGGCCGGGCATGAAGCATGATGTGGTGGAGTACGTGAGTAAGTGCCTGACTTGTTTACAAGTAAACGCAGAGCACCAGAAACCCTACGGGAAGATCCAACCGTTGGATATACCCGAATGGAAGTGGGAGCATATCACCATGGATTTCATCACGAAACTACCATGTACCCCGAAAGGGTATGATGCTATATGGGTGATAGTTGACCGTTTGACGAAAAGCGCCCACTTCCTACCGATCCGCGAGACGTATTCATCTGAAAGATTGGCGGATCTGTTCATCAAAGAAATCGTAGCTCGTCATGGCGTGCCGGTGTCCATTGTGTCGGATCGTGACACCCGTTTTACATCAAAATTCTGGAAGAGATTCCATGACACGATGGGGACGGGACTACATATTAGTACGGCATATCACCCTCAGACGGACGGTCAGTGTAACACCCGAAAGTTTGACTTTTGGTATGTTGTGCGACTGAGCCTCAGTCGCCTGGGATTTATGCGACTGGAGGTTCAACCGCAAGCTATTCGGTCGATTGAAGCCCAACCGTACGAGTCGAGTTCAACCGCCCGAATGAAGGACGAACCGCATGGAACACACACGACTGGGGTCCAATCGCATTGTGTACATGCGACTAAAGGTCCAGTCGCCCCTGGACCAGACGCGACTGAGCTATGGTATAAAAGAGGAGCAGCTCTCTTCTCCTTCCCAACACTTGCATATTTTCAGTCGGGAAGAGCAGAGGGCGAACGAGAGAAGGGAAAGAAAGAGGGAAATTGCTGACCGAGCTCTGGATTTGTCGAGAAGCTAGCCAAATCGAATCACGTTTTCTAATGATTTTGGGGCTGGAATCACATAGAAACCCTATTTTTCAAATAGTGTAAATTTGACCCATTTGGGGTGAATCTTGATTAATGTGTTCATGTTAAGTATTAGGACTTGTATATGTTTGTATGATGTCCTAGTATGAATCCCTGAGACCTGGGAGGGTCGATTTGGGCTGAAAATGGGTTTATGATGAGTCTAAGTACGTTGGTTCGCGACTGCTGTTCATGAAGAACTCCAGTCGCTGCCCAGTTAGGGTTATGCGACGGAAGGGCCATTCGGCCGAATGAGGATTAGTTGGTGTCCAATCGTGCGATTGAGGCTTAGACGCACGATTGAGCGTCAGTCGCACGATAGGAGGTGCGATTGAGTGTTTCGGTCGCATAGGTCCAATCGCAGGGTAGTTCAGTCGTACGGTTAAGAGTTAGTCGCATATAACCCAGTCGCATAGTGTCTAGTCGTACGGAAGGAAGTCCAGTCGCACGATTGTATGCCCATTCGCATGACAGCCCAATCGCACGGTCCAGTCGCATGGAGGACATGCGACTGAGATAGGTTCAGTCGCCCGAATAGGGCTGATGTGAATGAATAGAGAAGTGTATGTATGATGTAGGTATGTTAAGTATGATGTCGTCATGATAGATGGTGAATACTGATGAATTGTAAATAATTATGTTCCTTATGTAAATATGTCTTATCTTTTAATAACTTTACGTGAATGAATGAAAGAATGCAACGAGTGTATTAAGAATGTAAAGTGAAAGATAATGAAAGAAGGAACATGATGAATGAATGCATGCATTAACGAATGAATGAATGAATGTAAGTAAGGCTTGCAAGCAAATGAAAGGAGGTGCACACCCTTGGCAAGTGTTAGCTCAACGGTGTGCGGGTTAGCTACCTTGAAGGATGCACATCGGGGTCAGTCATTGTGATTGACCAGAAGTATGTATAGGATCCTTGCCGCTTACCCTAGGTGACTGGATCAGCATTAGTGCACAACGTTCGTGATTGATCATCACAGGTCCAGCACCCGCATTTGTGCACAACGTTCGGGGTATAGCATATGGCATTGATCCAGAAGTAAAGTGAAAAGATAAGTGGTGCATGTACCTACCCCAGGTGACTGGATCAGCATTTGTGCACAACGTTCGTGGTTGATTACCACAGGTCCAGCACCAGCAGTATGTATGATGTAAGGGGGTATTGTACATGTCACCGAATGTAAAGAATGTTCGAACCAATGTAATGAATGTATGAGTGAATGAAACAAACATTCAAACAGAAGTAATGAATGAATGTAAAGTATGTACGTATGAAAGTGAACGAGAATGATGAATGGTACACGAATGAATGATTAATGAACGAAGGATGAAGATAATAATAATATTATCTACGTGTACGTAAGATGTGTTAACACATGTATAAAAGAACGGTTAATAAGAATGAAAGTATGTTTTATTATAAAACTTGAACTCACTCAGCAACGCTGACTTTTTATGTGTTTTCCAGTTCGCAGGTAGTGTTGCTGAGGATGGCACGAGGCGGCTACTCAGCTCTTTTGGGATGGCATTCTCCATTTGATAATGCTGCAACGTCATGTGTTGTGGGCCCATAATGCGCACAACACATCACGTTTCATTCCATTACGAGATTTCTTGAGGATTCCCATAAAAGTGATTACTTAAGAAATCTCCTTTAAATTTTTATGTTTTTATATTAGAGGTCACCGTGTATGACCCTATGGTTGCTGAGGATTCACATAAACGAGATTACTTAGGTAATCTAAGGTTTCATATGCTTCAGCGGCAGCCATAGTAAAGTTAGGCAATGTAAAGAAAGCTTGTATTTTTTAATCAAGAAAATGATGTAAAAGCTTTTATGAATGAATGTGAAAGTATATTTTTATCAATTCCGCTGCGTTATTTTATGACCATATACTATATGTATGTATTATGTGCAATGAAGAACCAACAGTAAGGTGCCCGGTGAGCGGGGCCTTACAAGTTGGTATCAGAGCAAAAGTTTAAGTAAAACGGGTAAATTTTCACAATAAACCTAAACTTAAACTGAGAATGGGACTGGGAGAATGAGAATGCCATCTGAGTAGTTGCGTGCCATCAGGTATTTTTCTTAAAGATTAACTGGTATTATGTGCGCATGTTATGTGAATTATGTGTACTGTTAGACTTAGATACTAATGTAGTCAGGACAGGTAATGCTCGGGGTACGAAGAGTAGAGTAAGTGGCTAATCACAACTGGCCACTGTAATTAGGGACTTACTATACTTGACATAAACTGAGCTATTTCCTTGAATGACCGTGTTGGTGTTTGAATCTTTCAGTGTGATAGAAGATGGTCGGTGGTAGATCATCTAAAGCTTCCCGTGGTGGCGGACGTGGTGATGAACCGCGTATCACGCGAGGAAGACCTAGGACAGAGAAAGTAGTTCGTGAGGAGAACGAGATTCCTCATCAGGAGGAGGCAGACGAAAGCGCAAATTTGAGAGCCTCGGTAAAAGAGGCAGTGGTCGAGGATGTACATCAGGTCATGCAAACCATCCTACCGTCTGTAGTGACCGAAGTGATAAAGGCAGTACGTGAAGATGAGAGACGAGGGAGGAATCGGTCCTCAGGTAGACAGCAACAGACAGAAGCAGAAACAGTATTATGCGATGATGAAGAGGAAGAGGAGGAAGAGCAGGTACGGGAGACAGCCCGGGTTGTGACTACGGGGCATTTATGAGATGCAAGCCCCCGACTTTTGATGGTTATGGTACAGCTGCGGATGCTCACCAATGGGTGAGAGAGATGGATGCGGTCCTCGATATCAGTGACTGCTAGGAGGATAAAAAGGTGAAGTTTGCTACCCACTCGTTTACGGGGGCGGCATTGTGCTGGTGGGACAATATTGTCCAGGCCGAGGGTAGCAGGGCCATTGGAAAGATGAAGTGGTCTGAGTTGAAGAGAATAGTCCTCGTCGGGAGATGGACAGAGTTGAGAGAGAGTTCCTGCAGTTGGAGGCGGGGACAATGACCCACCAACAATACATAACCAAGTTTAACGACATGGCACGGTTGGTGCCAGAGCAAGTGACGCCGGTGTCTCGCAAGATTAACCGGTATATTCAGGGTTGCCAGCCGAAATTCTTTGGCATTGGATTTCCGCTCGACCTAGTACTTTCAGGTCGGCGGTGGATTTAGCTGGGAGGTTGTACGATGAACGAGCTGCACTGGTGAAATCTGAGGGTAGTAAGAAGGGAAGTGAGGAAAGGAAATGGCAGGGGAAGAGGTTTGGTCGAGGTGATACTTCGACAAGTAGTAAGAAGGCACGGGTTGATGATCGCCGTGTGGTCATGTCAAGTGCAGGGTCGAGAAGGTGTGGAAAATGTGGGCGAGAGAACAGTGGCGAGTGCAGATGGGGGCTGAATGTTTGTTTTAAGTGTGGAAAGCCCGGTCATATGGCGAAAGAATGTAAGGGCTTGAAGTGTTTTAACTGTGGGGAAAGTGGTCATATGAGTAAAGACTGCAAGAAGCCGAGGTCCGAGGGTACCGGCATGAAGAAGACAGGGGTGAAGGGTCGAAAGCAAGCGCCAGGGCATTCACGATGACGCAGGAAGAGGCTAGGACGGACCCCGATGTAATGTCCGGTACGTTTCTGGTGAACCAAATTTTAGCCTCTGTATTATTTGATTCGGGTGCCAGTAGGAGTTTTATTTACGCTGCTTTTTGTGCCAAATTGCCCGTTAGTAGTAGACGTGTGGATGTGCCGTTTGATGTAGAGACTGCTAGAGGAAAAACCACCAGGATTTCCGAGGTAATTGAGGGTTGCGATGTAGAACTGGAGGGTCACAAATTCCCAGTTAAACCATTTGCGATGACGTTAGGCGGTTTCGATTTGGTGCTTGGGATGGATTGGTTGGCAGATTTCGAGGCGAACATTGTGTGTCGCAAGAAGATGATCAGTTTGACAGCGCCCGACGGTAGTCCAGTGATAGTTTATGGCGATCGGGTTACTATGATTCCGAAGGTGATCTCAATGGCAGTGGCGGGGAAATGTATGAGGCGTGGATGTAACGCCTTTTTATGTTATGTAAAAGATGTAGAAAAGCCAACACCACAACTATCTGATGTTCCGGTTGTGTGTGAGTTCCCAGACGTGTTCCCGGAAGACTTATTGGGATTGCCACCTGACAGAGAGATCGAGTTCCAAATAGATCTGATACCAGGCGCCCAACCTGTTGCCAAAGCACCGTACCGATTGGCCCCGACAGAGATGAAAGATTTGATGGAGCAATTACAAGAGCTGCTGGATAAGGGGTTTATTAGACCGAGTATCTCACCTTGGGGTGCTCCGGTCCTGTTTGTAAAGAAGAAGGACGGTAGTATGAGGATGTGCATCGACTACCGCGAGCTGAATAAGTTGACGGTAAAGAACAGGTACCCCTTGCCGAGGATCGACGACTTGTTTGACCAACTTCAGGGTGCTAGTTGGTTTTCACGAAAAGATCTTCGATCAGGTTACCATCAACTGAAGGTGAAGGAGCAGGATATCCCTAAAACAGCTTTTCGCACGCGCTACGGTCACTACGAGTTCCTCGTCATGTCTTTTGGTTTGACCAACGCGCCAGCTGCTTTTATGGACCTGATGAATAGAGTGTGCCGGCCGATGTTGGATAAATCGATGATTGTATTCATTGATGACATCTTGATTTATTCGAAGGACGAGACTGAGCATGCCGGTCACATTCGCGAAGTTCTGGAGACGTTGAGAAGGGAGAAATTGTATGCAAAATTCTCCAAGTGCGCATTTTGGTTGCGTGAGGTGTAATTCTTGGGTCACGTGGTAAATCCAGATGGGATTCTGGTTGATCCGGCGAAGGTGGAGGTAGTAATGCAATGGAAGTCTCCGAAGACGCCGTCCGGGATCCGTAGTTTCTTGGGTTTGGCGGGTTACTACCGAATGTTCATCCAATACTTTTCCAAAATTGCTTCTCCACTGACCAAGTTGACCCGGAAGGATGTGAAATTTGTATGGGGTCAAGCTCAGGAGAAGGCGTTCGAAGAACTGAAGACAAGATTGACCCAAGCTCCAGTATTGGCACTACCCGATGGAGTGAAGACTTAGTGGTTTATTCCGATGCCTCCTACTTGGGGTTGGGGTGTGTATTAATGCAAAGGGGAATGGTGATAGCCTATGCATCCCGACAGCTGAAAGTTCATGAGGTTAATTACCCTACTCATGACTTGGAGCTAGCAGCTGCGGTTTTCGCGTTGAAGATTTGGCGGCACTATTTGTACGGGACGAAGTGCACCATCTTCACGGACCACAAGAGCTTGAAGTACTTCTTCGAGCAGAAGGATCTGAATATGAGGCAGAGACGGTGGTTGGAGCTAATAAAAGACTACGATTGTGAAATCCATTACCACCCGGGCAAAGCCAACGTGGTGGCTGATGCCCTTAGCCGAAAGGAGAGGCCCGAGCCAATTCGGGTGAAGGCGTACCAGCTAATCATGACCTCCGACGTGATGAAACAAGTCAGAGAGTTCCAGGATGAAGCACTGAAAGAGGATCATCTAAACTCTGAACGAATGAGAGGTCTGGTCGCAGAACTGGGTGAAAACACGTGTGGTGCCAAGACTCGATTTGAGCGAGTGTGGATTCCTCGATTCGGGGATCTACGTATGAAGATCATGGATGAAGCCCACAAGACTCGATACTCTATTCATCCCGGTGCTACCAAGATGTACCAAGACATGAAGAAAGATTATTGGTGGCCGGGTATGAAACGTGATGTGGTGGAGTATGTGAGTAAATGCCTCACGTGTTTGCAAGTAAAGGCAGAGCACCAGAAGCCGTATGGAAAGATTCAACCGTTGGACATACCGGAATGGAAGTGGGAGCACATCACCATGGATTTTATCACAAAGCTGCCACGTACCCCGAAAGGGTATGATACGATCTGGGTGATTATGGATCGATTGACGAAGAGTGCTCACTTCTTACCGATGCGCGAGACATATTCGTCCGAAAGGTTGGCCGATCTTTTCATCAAAGAGATTGTGACTCGTCACGGCTTGTGTCTGATCACACCCGGTTTACATCCAAATCAAACTTGCACATGGTCAGTCGGAAAGGACCATTCAGACTTTGGAGGACATGCTCCGAGCATGTGTTATTGACTTCGGGGGAAGCTGGGATGACCACCTACCGTTAGCTGAATTCTCGTACAACAACAGTTATCATGCTAGTATCGGCATGCCAACCTATGAGATGCTATACGGTAGGAGATGCAGGACACCCGTCTGTTGGGGTGAAATTGGTCAGAAAGAATTGGGAAGCGTCGAAGTGGTCGAGGCTACGACTGAAAAGCTCGAAAGAATTAAAGCTTATATGAAGGCGGCCAAAGACTGACAGAAATCGTATGCCGACAGACGACGCAGGCCGATTGAGTTCCAGGTGGGAGATCAGGTTATGTTGAAGGTCTCGCCTTGGAAAGGAATCATCTGATTCCGGAAGCGGGGTAAGTTGAGTCCGCGGTATATAGGCCCTTTCCGAATCATTGCTCGAGTAGGATAGGTGGCCTATAAGTTGGATCTACCAGATGAACTAAGTGGAATCCACCCGACTTTCCACGTGTCTCATCTGAGGAATTGTTTGGCGGACGAGGACATGGTCGTTCCACTGGGGGACATCGAGGTAGACGAACGGCTCAACTATGTAGAGCTACCAGTGGCGATCATCGATCGCAAAGAGAAGAGGTTAAGGAATAAAGTGGTTCCCCTTGTGTGTGTACAGTGGCGGCACAGGAAGGGATCCGAGTTAACGTGGGAAACTGAAGAAGAAATAAGGCAGCATTACCCACGATTGTTCGAAGAATAACAGGTTTCGGGGACGAAACCTAAAATAAGGGGGGTGGACTTGTAACACCCGAAAGTTTGACTTTTTGGTAGGTTGTGCGACTGAGCCTCAGTCGCCTGGGATTTATACGACTGGAGGTTCAACCGCATGCTATTCGGTCGATTGAAGCCCAACCGTACGATTGGAGTTCAACCACCCGAATGAAGGACGAACCGCATGGAACACATGCGACTGGGGTCCAATCGCATGGTGTACATGAGACTGAAGGTCCAGTCGCCCCTGGACCAGACGTGACTGAGCTGTGGGTATAAAAGAGGAGCAGCTCTCTTCTCCTTCCCAACACTTGCATATTTTCAGTCGGGAAGAGCAGAGGGCGAACGAGAGAAGAGAAAGAAAGAGGGAAATTGCTGACCGAGCTCCGGATTTGTCGAGAAGCTAGCCAAATCGAAGCTCATCAACTCCTACCTGTTATTGTGAGTTATAGAACCCCTCATTTACACTTTTTCTAACGATTTTAGGGCTGGAATCACATAGAAACCCTATTTTTGAAATAGTGTAAATTTGACCCATTTGGGGTGAATCTTGATTAATGTGTTCATGGTAAGTATTAGGACTTGTATATGTTTGTATGATGTCCTAGTATGAATCCCTGAGACCTGGGAGGGTCGATTTGGGCTGAAAATGGGTTTATGATGAGTTTGAGTGCGTTGGTTCGCGACTGCTGTTCATGAAGAACTCCAGTCGCTGCCCAGTTAGGGTTATGCGACTGAAGGGCCATTCGGCCGAATGAGGATTAATTGGTGTCCAATCGTGCGATTGAGGCTCAGACGCACGATTGAGCTTCAGTCGCACGATAGGAGGTGCGATTGAGTGTTTCGGTCGCATAGGTACAATCGCAGGGTAGTTCAGTCGTACGGTTAAGAGTTAGTCGCATATAACCCAGCCGCATAGTGTCTAGTCGTACGGAAGGAAGTCCAGTCGCACGATTGTATGCCCATTCGCATGACAGCCCAATCGCACGGTCCAGTTGCATGGAGGACATGCGACTGAGATAGGTTCAGTCGCCCGAATAGGGCTGATGTGAATGAATAGAGAAGTGTATGTATGATGTAGGTATGTTAAGTATGATGTCGTCATGATAGATGGTGAATACTGATGAATTGCAAATAATTATGTTCCTTATGTAAATATGTCTTATCTTTTAATAACTTTACGTGAATGAATGAAAGAATGCAACGAGTGTATTAAGAACATAAAGTGAAAGATAATTAAAGAAGGAACATGATGAATGAATGCATGCATTAACGAATGAATGAATGAATGTAAGTAAGGCTTGCAAGCAAATGAAAGGAGGTGCACACCCCTGGCAGGTGTTAGCTCAACGGTGTGCGGGTTAGCTACCCCGAAGGATGCACATCGGGGTCAGTCTTTGTGATTGACCAGAAGTATGTATGGGATCCTTGCCGCTTACCCTAGGTGACTGGATCAGCATTAGTGCACAACGTTCGTGATTGATCATCACAGGTCCAGCACCCGCATTTGTGCACAACGTTCGGGGTATAGCATATGGCATTGATCCAGAAGTAAAGTGAAAAGATAAGTGGTGCATGTACCTATCCCAGGTGACTGGATCAGCATTTGTGCACAACGTTCGTGGTTGATTACCACAAGTCCAGCACCAGCAGTATGTATGATGTAAGGGGGTATTGTACATGTCACCGAATGTAAAGAATGTTCGAACCAATGTAATGAATGTATGAATGAATGAAACAAACGTTCGAACAGAAGTAATGAATGAATGTAAAGTATGTACGTATGAAAGTGAACGAGAATGATGAATGGTACACGAATGAATGATTAATGAACGAAGGATGAAGATAATAATAATATTATCTACGTGTACGTAAGATGTGTGAACACATGTATAAAAGAATGGTTAATAAGAATGAAAGTATGTTTTATTATAAAACTAGAACTCACTCAGCAACGCTGACTTTTTATGTGTTTTCCAGTTCGCAGGTAGTGTTGCTGAGGATGGCACGAGGCGGCTACTCAGCTCTTTTGGGATGGCATTCTCCATTTGATAATGCTGCAACGTCATGTGTTATGGGCCCATAATGCGCGCAACACATCACGTTGCATGCCATTATGAGATTTCTTGAGGATTCCCATAAAAGGGATTACTTAAGAAATCTGCTTTAAATTTTTATGTTTTTATATTAGAGGTCACCGTGTATGACCCTATGGTTGCTGAGGATTCATATAAACGAGATTACTTAGGTAATCTCAGGTTTCATATGCTTCAGCGGCAGCCATAGTAAAGTTAGGCAATGTAAAGAAAGCTTGTATTTTGTAATCAAGACAATGATGTAAAAGCTTTTATGAATGAATTTGAAAGTATATTTTTATCAATTCCGCTACGTTATTTTATGATCATACTATATGTATGTATTATGTGCAATGAAGAACCAACAGTAAGGTGCCCGGTGAGCCCTTACAGTCAGTCTGAGAGGACGATCCAGACACTCGAAGACATGCTTCGGGCGTGTGTGATCGATTTTGGAGGAAGTTGGGACGATCACTTGCCGTTAGCAGAATTCTCGTACAATAACAGTTATCATGCCAGCATTGGCATGCCACCCTACGAGATGTTGTACGGTAGGAAATGTAGAACGCCCGTATGTTGGGGAGACATTGGGCAGAAGGAACTGGGAGGTGTCGAGGTAGTTGAAGCAACGACTAAGAAGTTAGAAAAGATCAAAGCCTTCATGAAGGCGACGAAAGATAGACAAAAGTTGTATGCTGACAAGAGGCGAAGACCGATAGAGTTCAAGGTTGGTGACCAAGTCATGTTGAAGGTCTCGCCCTGGAAAGGCATTATCCGGTTCAGAAAACGAGGTAAGCTAAGCCCGACATATATAGGACCTTTCCGAATCATCGCACGAGTAGGAGAGGTAGCCTATCGGCTTGAACTGCCAGATGAGTTAAGTGGAATTCATCCCACATTTCATGTATCTCATCTGAGAAAGTGCTTGGCTGACGAAGACATGATTGTTTCACTGGAGGATATTGAAGTAGACGAACGGCTCAATTACGTTGAGCAACCAGTGGCAATCATTCATCTTAAAGAAAAGAGGTTAAGGAATAAAGTGGTTCCTCTTGTGCGTGTACAGTGGAAGCACAGGAAGGGATCCGAGTCTATGTGGGAGACTGAAGAAGATATGAGACAACATTACCCACACCTGTTTGAGGAATAGCAGGTTTCGGGGACGAAACCAAAATAAGGGGGGTGGACTTGTAACACCCGAAAAGTTTTCTAAGCAAGTCAGGTAATAATAACGGGCTCAGACGAAAACCATTTAATAAATATAAAATGGTTGTGGGCATTAGACCGAGTTAAATTGCTCCATTTGGTGAAAAACCCGGTTTGGGTTTTGGGGTTTTAAAAGTGGCAAGAATCGCCCAAAACGCACGTTTTAGGGTAATAGAACATGTAAGAAGCTTAGATTTAGGATCCTGGATGATAACCCAAGGGTTTGGGTGGAAAGGATTGGATTTTTGGGTTAAAATGAGCTGATTCGTAAATTTCAGCTCGTTCTGCGAATTTAAGCCCTCGTCCAGCGAAACTGTAAGATCGTCCAGCGAAACTATAAGGATTCTCAGCGAGACTACAGTTTCGCTGCAGCGAAACTATACTTTCGCCTGGGCGAAACTGTTGATTTTATGATAACTTCGCTGATGCCCAGGTTGACCCTTAGACATTGCGAAACTAGGGAATTCCAACGAAAGTTGGGCGCTCAAGGTAGCGAATCTGTCCATCGAAACTGGCAGAATGCTACCCAGCGAAATTAGCAGTGAAACTGCTGATTCGCCTAGCGAAACTACACTTTCGCTAGGGCGAAACTACGGGCGAAACTATTAGCGAATTTAGGCAGAAATTAACTCTTTTGAGTGTTAACATATCTGCAGGCAGCGTAGTGTGACCCACGTCTTTAAAGCTTGATTGAGAAGCTGCTTGTCAAGCACAAGTGAGTTTCTAGGACCCCTCATTTACTGTTTTAAACGATTTTGGGGCTGGAACACATATAAACCTGTTTATTGAAATATGTATCTATGGCCCATTTGGGTATAATGTTGTGATGAGAGTTTAAGGTATGATTAAGGACTTGGGCGTGTTGTAGGAGGTCCTAGCATGAGTCCCCATGGTTTAGGAGGGACAATTAGGGCTGTTGTACCCAAAATAATGCATAGTTAAGTCCTGAATTTCGGGAAAGATACGGAAGTAAGTGCCTGTAGATGACTGATGATGTAGACTATGTATGGATGATGCTATGTATGATGACATATGTATGATGCTATGTATGATTACATATGTATGATGCTATGTATGATGATGTATGTATGATGGGTGTGGTGTGTGTTCCTTGTGATGATGTATGTATATCTTTCACGACTCATGTGTTATGACGATGAACGAACAAAGTATTATGTACGTAAAGTGAAAGATAATGAAAGAGGAACATGATGACGAATGCATGTATTAATGAATGAATGAATGAGTAATAAGATGATGAATACATGCATTAACGAACGAACGAATTACGTCTTGCAAACATTGAATATGTCGATTGGTCCTTCTTTGTGATTGACCATGGTCATGGTACCTCTACAGCTTGCCTACTAGTACTGTGGCATACGCTTAGATTCACGGCCCAGTAGCTAAGGCTATTGTGGCATACGCTCTATTGATTCACGGCCCAGTAGCTAAGATGGATCGGGGTATAGCATATGGTATTGGTACATCAGAATTCAATGTGCAAGTAAGAATGAAACGGGATCCTTGTCATTCGACCACAGCAATCATAGCCGAGTGCTATGAAGTGGGTAAAGACTGACAGGATCCATATGAGAAGTTAAAGATGATGATGTATACGAATGATGAAGATAATAATGAATATTATCTCTGTGTACGTATGATGTATGATCATGTGAAAGAAATGGTTTCTAAAAGAAATAAAATATGTTTATTATAAAACTAGAACTCACTCAGCAACGCTGACTTTTTATGTGTTTCCAGTTGGCAGGTAGTGTTGCTGGGGATGGCACGAGGCGGCTACTCAGCTCTTTTGGGATGGCATTCTCCTTTTGATAATGCTACACGCACTGGAAGTGCAGGTGCATAATACATGCAACAAAGTATGTTGCATGAGAGTGTCAAGAGTTCCTTAAGGGTTCCGATGTACGGAAGTACTTAAGGAATCTTATTTATGATGAATAATTTTATGTTTTTATAATAGAGGTCACTGTTTATGACCCTATGATTGCTGAGGATTCACATAAACGAGATTATCCTCGGTTTCATATGCTTCAGCAGCAATCATAGTAAAGCTAGGCAATCTAAAGAAAGCTTGTATTTTGTAATCAAGATAACGATGTAATGCATTGTAAAAGCTTTTATGTTGAAATGAGAATGACCCCTTTTATTAATTCCGATGCGTTATTTTATTATGCTTATATCAAATCTATGTTTTATGTGCGATGACGACCAACCGTGAGGTGCCCGGGAGCGGGGCCTTACATCATAGTTAGTTCTTCCGAAGGTTAAATGGCTTCGGAAGAATAAGTTCTTCCGAAACCATTTACACTTTGAAAGAAATAACTTCTTTCGAGACTTCTACAAGCCTTCATGTCTTTGTCCTACAGAAGGTTTTGTCTTGAATTCT
Source organism: Flaveria linearis (assembly GCA_024085815.1). NCBI lineage: Eukaryota > Viridiplantae > Streptophyta > Magnoliopsida > Asterales > Asteraceae > Flaveria > Flaveria linearis. The sequence goes on along the minus strand of CM044008.1, from coordinate 73,409,739 downwards.
TCTAACTGTTTTACTTCATAAGGAGAACTACTTAGTCTCGGAAGACTGAGTTCTTCCTTTGGTGGTTCTTCATCCTTAAGCTTCAAAAGATCTTCAACATAGCTTTGGAGGTGCATCTTTATCTTCAGAAGTCTTAATTCTGTTGCACTCAAAATCTTCTTAATGTAGTTTTGGTTACACCAGCCTCATCTGATTATCTGATCCAACAAACTCCCCTAGGCTGTAGCTACCAAAACTTCAATCCCTTCTTCTTAAAACTTTCAACACCGAGTAAAGGATGTATTTATCAGTCTCCTTGTTCTTTCCTAAAGTGGTGTTGAGAAGTTTATACAAGTCATTTGTTGATAGGAGATCTAATCTATTACTCTGGATGACATGTACCCTTTGTTCTGGCCTCTGAAGAGAGTTAGTTGATAGGAATTGTAGTCATCTTCCCATCTAACTATGGTATTTGAAGCAGTTCCTTTGACCATTTAAAGGAATGAACTTCCTTTAGTGGTACTCTCTTCTTCTTCCTTTCTCAACTTCAACTCCCCTTCAGTTCTTGCTTTCTTCGTCAGCTGAGCAAGATGAATGTTGCTTAGGTGATTTCTGATGTAAGCAGCTATTTAGGAGTTTAAGGGATTGGAGAATGGCTTTTCTACTAACTTAGCAAGGTCAAATCTGCTTGAGTGTAGCAGAGATGGTGTGTTAGGTCTGTTGACTTCACCATTCTCCCTTTTCACAACAAAGTAGTAAGAAGGTTCATCAAACCTTTACTGGACATTTTTTTCATAGGAGTGAGGGGGCTTGTTTGGCAGTTTCTCCCTTTTCCTAGTGTCCAGTAAAGTCACCAATCTTCTCCTCAGCTTTTTCTCTTCTTCCTTAAGGGAGTCTAAGTTTGTTCCTAAGAGTTGAAGAGCTTGGTCCAGTGTTCCTTGGAGTAGATCTACGAATTCATCTCTAGTGAGGGAACAGGAAGAGCTGTCAATGTATCTAAGTCCTATGGACTCTTCCTCAAGAGAGATGTCGCTTAGGGTTGTGCAGTTATTGAGCTTCCTATTGATCTCCTTGAATTCCTCCAAGCTCAGAGGCTTAGAAGGTTAAGAGGATGGCTTAGGTAATGGTTGGGTTTTGGGTTATAAGATGAGTAGTGGTGGTGGTTGTTGAGAGGAAATGGGTGAGGGTGAAGTTAAGGATGATGTTATAGGTTCAGGAGGGTAAGGTTCTGTAGTGGGTTCAGTTTTGATGGGGAAGGGAAGAGGTGTAGGCTCAAATTTTGTTCGTTGTGGTTTTGGTGTTGGTTTGGGTACCATCCTCTGTACACCTTGAGCTTGATATACCTCCTTCCTTCTTCCTAAGAGAATGTCAGCCTTGATGTTACTGACATGTCACTGTAGGTCTTTTCAGACGTGGGACCTACTTGCCTGCCTGTGAAGCTGTGGCCCCTGAGATAAGCCTTCATCCAGGCTTTGTCTCCTACCTTCTTGGCAGCCGCAAGTTGGGCCTCCTCCTTATTCTTCTTCATTTCCTTAAACATTTCTCTAGCAGCTTTCTTCCTCTCCTTATTGATTTGATCTTAATTTGTTGAAAAGAAACAAGATCGTCTCATTTTCATGAGGAATCAGCTCCTCTTAAAACTAACCCCTAGAGCATAAGAAGGGTATCCTGGCCAACCTCTGCCTTTGTTCTGCCTCTTCATTCATCCTCCTCTTCTCTTCCTCTTCGGCCAACCTTGCTGCTTCCTCTTTCTCCTTTTGCAGCAGTGTTGCCTTTTTTCTAGCTTTACAATCTCATCAAGTGGGAGTAGAAGTATTTCTTCATTATCCACTCCCAGGCTGATGAGCCTGTCTATTGTAACACCAAGAATTTTTTGACAAAATAAAAGTAAAGAAAGATAATAAGGGAAGAAAGATAAAAGTGTCTTAATGAAAATGAGAAGGGACAAAAGTTGAGGGACTAAAGTGTAAAAAGACAAAATAATATTATTGTTATGTTTAAAGTGGACATGGCCGCCCACAACTTCTGTTACATCACTACTTTCAGGATTTTAGAGGGAGAGAGCAGAGTTTAATCGAGTTCTAGAGAGAAGAAGTAGAAGAAGCTGCTAAAAGGTAACATTATTTCATAAATGTTAGGTTTGAACCGAGTTTTTAGCTTTAGAACCGAGTTTAGACCGAGTTCTACGTGTACTTATGTCTTTATGTGTGTTCGGATACATATGTTCTTGGTGTTTAGGTGTTAGAAAACTTTGAAAGTTTGAGTTTGAAGGAGTTGAGCTTGGTAGCAGTCTAGGTGAGTTTGAAAGTTTGAGTTAGAAAATATTTTTATAAGTGTTATGTATGTAACCGTATGTATATGTGTATGTGTTTGGGTGTTTTATGGTTGTAAATTCTTGTTGATGTTTAGAATGGTAGTAACAAGCTTAGAATATGTTAAGATGATGTTTGGGACTGAAACATAACTTAAAAACATGTATATAGGTGGCCATGCACCCAAACAGTGCCCATGCGCCTAAGAAATTGACTTAGAAAGCCTAAGTGAGGCTCATGCGCCCAAACAGTACCCTCATGTGTTAGATCTTATATGCCCAAGGGACATACAAGATTGATGTGGTTATTACGTTATGATCCAAGTCGGGTCATACCCAATAACAAGCTAAACAAACACCAATAAATATTTATTTGTTCATATTATCAAACAAATAAATATTGACACCAATTTAGAAAATGGGCTTTCTAAATTATTGCATTTTAAATAGAACAAATTATATGGATAATTTGTTCATGAGAAATTATTTGTATTATTATTTAAGTAGGTTAAATAATTTTGAAGACATTATGGTAGAAAACCTAGGGGCGATCTTCCATTAGACATTTTCATAAACCTATCTTGTGCTTCACATGTTCCTTTGGTTTTCTTAGGGAGTAGCAATACACTTAGTTAACCCTAGATTCGCATTTTTTGAGATAGTCATACAAGTCATTGTCTTTGTTCATTGCATCTTAGTTGGGTTCCTACCTAGGTTGTTATTACAGGATCGGTGTTTGTCTTTCAACACTATATTTTCCTCTCAAACTCACTAAGTCTCACTTGTTCGATGATGCGATAATCTCTAACTAAGTTCATAATAATATACTAAGTTAATGAACACAAGAAATGTTTTTTCAAGATACTTGTATATATTACTTCTCAACTTAGTGTTACAAGACTCTTACAAAGCATACATAAATAAGTTACATTGAGAAACTATACGTACTACTATCTATAGCCGGTTATACTTAGAAAATCACGTAGAACTTACATCTAGACATATACCACATTGCTAGAAGTAAGGTATCTAAGATAACATACTATCCTAGATTAGGTAGTCATGACATGTCCATGAGCTACCTTTTGTTACTTACTAAAGTTGGTAACGGTATTAACTGATAATAGGTGAATAGTGGAATATAGTATGGTCAACTACATGGGTGTGGGAAAGCGCCATGCAGTATATCAAAGTTGGTAGCATGTGTCAGTCAGGCCATACTATTGTCCACTAGTTCATAGTTAGTTCTTCCGAAGGTTAAATGGCTTCGGAAGAATAAGTTCTTCCGAAACCATTTACACTTCGAAAGAAATAACTTCTTTCGAGACTTCTAGAAGCCTTCATGTCTTTGTCCTACAGATAGTTTTGTCTTGAATTCTTCTAAGTGTTTTACTTTAGAAGGAGAACTACTTAGTCTCGGAAGATTGAGTTCTTCCTTTGGAGGTTCTTCATCCTTAAGATTCAGAAGATCTTCAACATAGCTTCGGAGGTGCATCTTTATCTTCAGAAGTATTAATTCTGTTGCACTCAAAATCTTCTTAGTGTAGTTTTGGTTACACCAGCCTCATCTTATTATCTGATCCAACAAACTCCCCTAGGCTGTTGCTACCAAAACTTCAATCCCTTCTTCTCAAAACTTTGAACACCAAGTAAAGGATGTATTTATCAGTCTCCTTGTTCTTTCCTGAAGTGGTGTTGAGAAGCTTATGCAAGTCATTTGTTGATAGGAGATCTAATCTATTACTCTGGATGACATATACCCTTTGTTCTGGCCTCTAAAGAGAGTTAGTTGATAGGAATTGTAGTCATCTTCCCATCTAACTACGGTATTTGAAGCCGTGTCTTTGACCATTTAAAGGAATGATCTTACTTTAGTGGTATTCTCTTCTTCTTCCTTTCTCAACTTCAACTCCCCTTCAGTTCTTGCTTTCTTCGTCAGCTCAGCAAGATGAATGTTGCTTAGGTGATTTCTGATGTAAGCAGCTACTTAGGAGTTTAAGGGATTGGAAAATGGCTTTTCTACTAACTTAGCAATGTCAAATCTGCTTGAGTGTAGCAGAGATGGTGTGTTAGGTCTGTTGACTTCACCTTTCTCCCTTTTCACAACAAAGTAGTGAGAAGATTCATCAAACCTCTACTGGACATTTTCTTTCATAGGAGTGAAGGGGCTTGTTTGGCAGTTTCTCCCTTTTCCTAGTGTCCAGTAAAGTCACCAATCTTCTCCTCAACTAATTCTCTTCTTCCTTAAGGGAGTCTAAGTTTGTTCCGAAGAGTTAAAGAGCTTGGTCCAGTGTTCCTCGGAGTAGATCTACGAATTCATCTCTAGTGAGGGAACAGGAAGAGCTGTCAATGTATCTAAGTCCTATGGACTCTTCCTCACAAGAGATGTCGCTCAGGTTTGTGCAGTTATTGAGCTTCCTTTTGATCTCCTTGAATTCCTCCAAGGTCAGAGGCTTAGAAGGTTAAGAGGATGGCTTAGGTAATGGTTGGGTTTTGGGTTTTAAGTTGAGTAGTGGTTGTGGTTGTTGAGAGGAAATGGGTGAGGGTGAAGTTAAGGATGATGTTATAGGTTCAGGAGGGTAAGGTTTTGTAGTGGGTTCAGTTTTGATGGGGAAGGGAAGAGGTGTAGGCTCAAACTTTGTTCGTTGTGGTTTTGGTGTTGGTTTGGGTACCATCCCCTGTACACCTTGAGCTTGATATACCTCCTTCCTTCTTTCTACGAGAATGTCAGCCTTGATGTTACTAACATGTCGCTGTAGGGTTTTTTCAGACATGGGACCTACTTGCCTGCCTGTGAAGCCGTGGCCCCTGAGATAAGCCTTCATCCAGGCTTTGTCTCCTACCTTCTTGGCAGCCGCAAGTTGGGCCTCCTCCTCATTCTTCTTCATTTCCTTTATAATTTGTCTAACAGCTTTCTTCCTCTCCTTATTGATTTGAACTTAATTTGTTGAAAAGAAACAAGATCGTCTCATTTTCATGAGGAGTCAGCTCCACCTAAAACTAACCCCTAGAGCATAGGAAGGGTATCCTCTCCAACCTCTGCCTTTGTTCTGCCTCTTCATTCATCCTCCTCTTTTCTTCCTCTTCTGCCAACCTTGCTGCTTCCTCTTTCTCTTTTTGCAGCAGTGTTGCCTTTTCTAGCTTTACAATCTCGTCAAGTGGGAGTAGAAGTATTTCTTCATTATCCACTCCCAGGCTGATGAGCCTGTCTATTGTAACACCCATAATTTTTTGACAAAATAAAAGAAAAGAAAGATAATAAGGGAAGAAAGATAAAAGTGTCTTAATGAAAATGAGAAGGGACAAAAATTTGAGGGACTACAGTGTAAAAAGACAAAATAATATTATTATTATGTTTAAAGTGGACATGGCCGCCCACAACTTCTGTTACATCACTGCTTTCAGGATTTTAGAGAGAGAGAGAGCAGAGTTTAAGACAGAAGAAGTAGAAGAAGCTGCTAAAAGGTAACATTTTTTCATAAATGTTCGGTTTTAACCGAGTTTTTAGCTTTAGAACGAGTTCTACGTTACTTATGTCTTTATGTGTGTTCGGATACAGATATGTTCTTGGTGTTTAGGTGTTAGAAAACTTTGAAAGTTTGAGTTTTGAAGGAGTTGAGCTTGGAAGCAGGCTAAGTGAGTTTCTAGACCCCGGTTTTTATATGCTTTTAAAATCTTTCAGGGCTGAAAATGCATGTAAAATATTTTTATAAGTGTTATGTATGTAACCGTATGTATATGTGTATGTGTTTTGGTGTTGTATGGTTGTAAATTCTTGTTGATGTTTAGAATGGTAACAAGCTTAGAATATGTTAAGATGATGTTTGGGACTGAAAATAACTTAGAAACATGCATATAGGTGGCCATGCACCCAAACAGTGCCCAGCGCCTAAGAAATTGACTTAGAAAGCCTAAGTGAGGCTCATGCGCCCAAACAGTACCCTCATGTGTTAGATCTTATATGCACAAGAGACATACTAGATTGATGTGGTTAGTACGTTATGATCCAAGTCCGGTCATACCTAATAACAAGCTAAACAAACTAATAAATATTTATTTGTTGATATGATCAAACATATAAATATTGACACCAATTTAGAAAATGGGCTTTCTAAATTATTGCATTTGAAATAGAAGAAATTATATGGATAATTTGTTCATGAGAAATTATTTGTATTATTATTTAAGTTGGTTAAATAATAACAAATAAAAGTTTGTTCAAGTTATAAAAGGGTTTAATTTTATAAACTTATGAGTTAAAGAGTGTGAAAATTTTATAAAACTAAAATGGGTGTGAACCCATTTTAAAAAAATTCGATCGCCCCCTTGGTGTCGTTCCTTGGGATTCTTTTTTCTTGTTTTAATACAAGACTTAAACATTTTCACACTCCACTAAAACTACACTCTCTCTCACACACAAAGCAAAACTCTCTCTTCCTCTTTCTTGGCTGAAAAAATTGGATTTGGAAGAACCTTGGCTGAAATTTTCGGATTTGGAAGAAAGCATAAGAAGAAGAGTTTGATGTTCAACTTCCTAACTAGTTGGGTGTTTGGCAAGAAGCTTGTGGGCATACTAGCTTGAGGTCTTCTTCTTTGGAGGCTTACATTCAAGAGCATCATCATCTTCATCTATCATCCATCTCATATCTCCTAGTTCTTGGAAGGGTAGTATTCTAAGAACACCCTATGGTTGTTTATGTTTGAAAGCATTTCTTTTCACATATATGATCCTTGTTCTTGGGTTTGTTATGTTAGTTAATAAATGGTTTATTTTTAGCAACTTAAACATGTTTTATATGTCTATATATCCACTGTGTTTTTGTTTAAATGGTTAAACAAACTTTGATAAACATGCAACAAACCCAACATCATGTGCCCAAACAGTAGCTCGTGTGCCTAGAAAATGCTTTAGAAATACAGTGTATTGTCCATGCGCCTGAATAGTGGGTCATGCGCCTAGGAAATTTGGCTAGACGCCTAAGTGTTGGGGTCATGCGCCCTAATAGTGTCCATCCGCCTAACATTTTACTCAGGCACTTAAGTACAGGCTCATGCGCCTGAACAGTAGAAACACCTAGAATTAGGCTGAAAATGCCTAAGTGTAAAGTCCATGTGCCCAAATAGTGTGAAACGCCTAAACAGGCCCCATGCACCTGCATAGTGTTACAACGCCTGAAGCACTTAGAATTCTTATGAGATTTTTAAAAAGATCAGAATTTTAGGGTTTTGACCCTAGTTTGACTTAAGGCTTATATGTGCCTATTTTATGCATGGTTATGTTCTGTTCTTATGTTCCTTATGTATATATTGATGTGTAACTTTATATGGTGTGTTTATAATCATAAACATAAAGTATTATCATTAAAGAAAGAGATGAGATTAATGATAATGAAAGTGGAACATAAAGAACGATTGAAAGAAAAGGCTTGCAAGCAGAATGAAAGGAGGATCACAACTCACGAAAGTTGTCAGCTCAACTGTGTGTATTATAGTGTGTGATTTTGGCTAACCCATGAGGGTTCACACACAGGGGGATCAGTCTTGGTGACTAATCCGTAGTACGAAACGGGATCCTTGTCACTTTACCCCGGAAATGATGAGGCTTTGTGCCTGGATATGAAGTGGCTTTGTGCCAGGATATGAAGTGGCTTTGTGCCCAAAATGGTGGCTTCAGGCCATGATGGGGGTAAAGTTATGACAGGATCTAGAGACAGTGAAAGATAACGATAAAGTACAAAACGAACGTATACGTGAGATAATGATCAAGTACGAAACGAATGAATACGTGAGATGATGAATGATGAATAAGATTATGGCTTGTTGTATGTACGATGAATGCTCACGTATGAAAGAAAAGAAAGTATTTTATTAAGAAAGGGTATTTTCTTTATAAACTGTATAAAGTATTTTAATAGTTTAAAACTAGAACTCACTCAGCAACGCTGACTTTTATGCATTTTCAGTTGGCAGGTAATGTTGCTGACGATGGTACATGGGGAGGCTACTCAGCAGGGCAAGACTGGTATCCATTCACACATAATATTATTGTTGTTTTGTAATGCAAATGAATGATGGTTTTGTAATTTAACAATGTTGTATTGCTCAACAACAATATTTATCAATGAAATGAATGTTTTTGTTAACTTACTTTCGCTGCTTATTTTATGAATTATGTATTTTATATGTAATGATGCGATGATTGTCCAACTGTGAGGTCTCCAGGAACGGGGCCTTACATCTATCACCTCCACTCTTCTTCTGTTGTTGATAGACTCTTGGGTTTTTGCTACTAGCTTGCTGCTTGCAGCCAACAGTTTCCTAGTGTCAAGTCTACCTTTCCTTTTCAGCTTCTCCAACCTTTCTTCTTCGAGAAGCTCTTCAGAAGTCATCTTCCATTTTCCTCTGGGATCTGAGGAAGATTCAGTCTTTGGAGATTCTGGCTTGGATGATTCATGTTGGGGAGAGTTGGGTTAATTTTGTTGTGCTTAAGAGAAAAGGGTTTTTGAGAATGTCCAAATTGTTTACCTTAGAGGCTATATCAAGGATTGCCTCTATGATAAGCAGATCATCAGACAAGGATAACAATTCAATAATCCCTTCGTAGCTTGAATTTCTACTTTAGAAGATATTACAATAGCACAACCTGTCCTAACTGAGTAAGTTGCTGGTCCATTAGTCCTTATTTTCCCTTCAAAGTCAATCTCAGGTTCAATAAGGACCTTAGGTTGACGAGCTTCCTTCTCAGTGGTAGGTGGTGCACTCAACCTTTGATGCTCTTCAACTCCAAAGTAGGCTATAGCAACATCAGGTGAGGGTTGTTCAAGTGAGGAGCTGATGAGATACTTGGTTAAGAATCTGTGGAGATCCATAAGCTTCTCAAGTTCCACTTGAATTGTAATAGGAGGTGGCTAAGGGAAGATAGGGTTGAGATTGCCAAGGTAGGTTCCTCATGACTTTGACTCTGTACATTCTCCCCCTTTTTGGTAGCATCATCTTGAGAAGTAGATGAGCTAGAGGAAGAACTTAAAGAGACTTGAACAGGTATATGCCTAACAAACTTCTCCATCTGTTTGTCAGCCTGGCCAAGAGATTTTCAATCTCAAGTTGCTGAGTGGCGGACCTGTCTTCTAAAGTCCTAACCTTCAATTAAATGTTTGAGACTCTAGAAAGAAGGTATTGAGTAGTGAGTTGCAGACTTCCCTCGTCTTCTTTTAAAGAATCATGGCGAGATGAGATAACATACCTAGTATGTTCATCATCGTCACCAGATGTGGTTTCTTGGCACCCTAGTTTCCCTTATATACTGATGTCCCATTCAGAGATATCAATGGGCAAGGTTGTCATAGACTCAGTCTCAGTTATTTTACAACTATACTTAGAGGTCAATGAGACACTCTCAGTAGTCATAGCAGAGTCTACATGAGTCCTCTCCACACTTGTGGGACTCACCGCAGTTTCGCTTAACTAATGTGGGCTAGAAATCAGAGGTTCACTGGGGCTCAATTAATTTAGAGAGTTGTGTGGTAGATCAACATCATGGCCTTAAGGAAACAAGGGGTCTTTATCAAATTAGGTTAATATGTTAGTAAAGGATATAGAAGTTATGCCTAATGACCCGAGACCTTGGTCAACATCTAGTTGCATTGAGCCAGTGATAGGGTTGTTCCTTTTTGCTTACTCAGGGGAGTGTTGGGACTCACCCTGAGGGCTTGAAGCTTGTGGAATAGGCTCATCTTGTTGACACTGAGGGGACTCAACGCTGATATTGAGGTCAATTATGGAGGATGGTTGGACCTCTAGCTAAGTGAAAGCCCTTTTTCCACTCTAGCCTTTTAGGTTTGAACATTAGGGACTTAGAGGTCAATGAGACACTCTCAGTAGTCATAGCAGAGTCTACATGAGTCCTCTCCACACCTGTGGGACTCACCGCAGTTTTGCTTAACTAATGTGGGCTAGAAATCAGAGGTTCATTGGGGCTCAATTAATTTAGAGAGTATTATGGTAGATCAACATCATGGCCTTAAGGAAACAAGAGGTCTTTATCAAATTAGGTTAATATGTCAGTAAAGGATATAGAAGTTATGCCTAATGACCCGAGACCTTGGTCAACATCTAGTTGCATTGAGCCAGTGATAGGGTTGTTCCTTTTTGCTTACTCAGGGGAGTGTTGGGACTCACCCTGAGGGATTGAAGCTTGGGGAATAGGCTCATCTTGTTGACACTGAGGGGACCCAACGCTGATATTGAGGTCAATTATGGAGGATGGTTGGACCTCTAGCTAAGTGGAAGCCCTTGTTCCACTCTAGCCTTTTAGGTTTGAACATTAGGGACTTTTTCACTTAGAGTAGATTGAACAAGGGTTCGTTTGGGGCGTCTTTGGTAGATGAACCTGATAGGGTGGGAAGAAGTAATTGGCCTTGAAGTGGTGGTGTCTGGTGTGGGTTCATCACCTACTAGGCCTGCAGGGATGTCACCAGGAGCCATTGGCTCAAGCATACCTTGAAGGAGATCAGTAAACCTTCCAGTAAAGTTGATGGATATCTTCTTCAGCATCTTGAAGACACCCTCCCTCATTTGAGGAAGTACTAGAACATTTCATAATCTAGTTTATCCTGATCCAACTCACAATTGATTATGTGTTGAATAAACCTGGTATATATGTAAAAGATATTCCTAATAAGATTACCTCTCAGGTTCTTCAACATAAATCGAGAGTAGTTGAATCTAATGCCCTCTACGAACCCGTGGACTAGGCAGCCCAGATCATACGGAATTTCATCCCAACCCCCTGATTTGTTGGACAGACTTTGCAAGATGACATGCAGCAAAAACTTCCAGTTGTAAGAGAAGTTAAACTTGTAGACTGTAGACTTGCTTACGTCTCCTCCATATCCCATTTGGGTATAATAGCTATCTTCCAAATCAAGTTTGGGGAACTCAGTAGGGGCTCCTTCATCATGATGCTCCTGATGCTCCCTTATGGTGCTTTCTCTTACAACGATCTCTTGTTCGCAGATTGAAGACCTGATAACCCTCTCATCGTTGATCATTTCATTCTGACCATTGGCCTATATTTTGGCCATATGGTTCGAGTAGAAATTGGATGATGGGGGCACAATCATCATCCTTTGAAGAGTCAAGGATGGCAACCTAGTTTTGTTGGGGATTCAGGGCTGTGAATCCAAGGATCGTTCAGGGAATTATCACCTTAGTTAATAATAGAAAAATGATCATGGAATTATCGTTGATTGTTGTTTGATTAATTGATTGTTGTAATGATGAACAAATAATTAGGTCGTGAAGAACAAACTCGAACCAAACGAAGAACAATTGAATACTGAAGAACAGACACAAATGTATCAAAAGTTTTTCATTAATGTTTGAATAATGATTACAATAATCAAACAATCAATGATATTGCTCATGGTAGGGTTCTAATGTATATTGGTTCGTATTTATTGTTTGATGGTGATTGCGGCTGCTACGGTTTGATTGATGTTTTTGATCCGTAGTAGTCGTAGGCAATCTTCTTAGAAAACTGTGCACCTAAGCCTCGTATTTATAGGCTTTGGGATTTAATGATATAGTAACAGTAAATTCCTTATCATGGTAAGAAAGTTACTCAGAGAATGTTCAGATTTGACATTCCCTTACTAAAGTGAAACTCATCCGTAGATGTTGCTATTTACTTTAGTGTTGACTTTTGTTAAATTGATGTATGTGTACATCGTGATGGTCTTCCGCAGGAACTTTGTCTTTTGCAGGAACTTTGTCTTCCGTAGGAACTTTGTCTTCCATACAAGGTTTGCTCTTCCGTAGGTGTTTGGCTCTTCCGCGGGAGATTAGTCTTCCGTAGTTGTTTTACTTGTTCTTCCGTAGCAAGTCAGTCTTCCTCAGGAGATGTGTTAACTTGAAGGGTGATGTTATAAGCTTCCGCAGGAGTTACACGGACACGATACTTAATTTGTACCAGAATATCTACGGAGGATACATTTGTTCATCCGTAAATGTTTCCAGCACTTGATCAATTTCTTGAGATTGACCAAGTCTGATGATTTTCCTGCACATATACATATAGAACAACACATAATAAACTGATTAACCAATAAACATATATTGCATACATAATGATGGGAAAAATACAAGAGTTTTTACAATGATTGATTCAAGAGCGAAACCTATACAAAATTATAGACCTAACAATACTCCTGCAGGACTGGATGAAGGGTTTATGCACTTCACAACACAACAACACAAAGAGGAGAGTGTGTAACAACACTTAACAATTAAAATGGGGAACTGGTAAAACTGAGTTTGGAGAACTAAGAAACATAATTGTAAATAAGACAGAAAGTAGAACAACACACAATCAATTGGTTTTCAAGGTTGACGTATATTGATCTCTAGTTCCTTACAAATGGATTACAAAATGCTACACAAACTTACAAGGACCAGAAAATACTTATACTACAACCTACAGCCGACCATACTTTGAGGGCTAGCTGGATACATGATCTAGACAACAAAATCCATGTAGAGTCAAAAAGGCAAATTGCCTTTTGACTAGTGACTATGACATGCCATAGCTCACATCCTAATATATTACAAAAAGGATAAGGTACATAAAGTGCAAAGTTACAGACTCAAGACCTCAATGTACAGTTTACAAAAAGCATGGACCTTTTAACCAACTCATGAAAGGTTGGTGACTTATCAGAGTGACAGAGGAAAGTGGTTCAACTTTAGGTAAAAAGTACATCAGATAAAGCATGTAATATAAAACTCTTCGGAAGAAATATGTCTTCAATGGTTGGCTTTAGAAGATTTTGCCCTTGAAGATTCAGAAGACTTCATCTTTTGGGTTCGGAAGATATTGGTCTTGGCTTCGGAAGATTTCGCACTTAGAATAATTTCTAAGGCAGTGTGAAACTTCCGACGCATTCCACATCAGTACACTTATGCATGCATGTAGGAGAGACTTTGAGTGTTTGGGTTGCATCAGCCTTACTAATAACCTTACAAACTCCCCCTAGGCTGATGCTACCAAAACACTTGAAGACTTCAGAGATTGACAGTCCTCATTATGATGATGACCATCCCTTTCTTCATGAGATGATCCGGATCACTCAGGCTCTGATAATATCTTCTCATGTCAAAGAGATCGTGCAGAGGTAGATTGAACATATCCTACCATGTGTAGACATGTTCAATACCTTGATCTCTTATGACATGCCATCTTTCTTGCTTTGTGGTGTATGTCCAATATATGATGGGTCTTCCTGATGCCAGGGGAGTTGCTTGAATTGGAGTTGGTGGGGCATCCTCTTGTTGCACATCCTCAAGATGTTCTGACTCATCCTGAGGTTTGGAGGTGGATGTTTCCTTCTTCTTCTTCTTTGACTTTGGTTTGGAAACCATCCGTTTCCTCCTCTTTAAACTCTCTAACTGAGAAGACTGGCCTGCAACACCTAATTGATCTTCTTTGTCTTTCTCAGTTGGGTCTTCCTCTCTCACAGGTTCAGATTAAGAGGGGACAGATCCCTTCTATGGATCAGAAGTAGAAGTTTGCTGAGGTTTAGCAAGAGGTTCAGGTTGTGTTGTCTTAGGTGTTTCAACCTTAACCTCCACTTCCTAAGGGACCTGACTTGGTGGGGACTGTAACTCAACAAGTTCACCTCTTTAGATCTTCTGCTTGATTACCCTGATGTGCTCATCCTTGGTGGATCGAGACATGGGACCAAGTCTTCTTCCGGAGAATCCATACAGCTTCAAGAAGCTCATCATCTTCTACCTGTCAGTAGATATTTTCAAGTTTTTATGGATGATGGCTCTTGATTTTACATCTTCTTCTATTAACTTCCTTTTGGTGATCTTTCTCTCTTTGGCTACATCAAGTTCAAGTTGTTTGAGGTACTCAAACTCAATGTAGTCAAAGGGTAAGGGAAGAAGTGTATGAGCTTGATAGAGGACTGTGGCACTCAGGTAGTTGATCATGTTGAGTCTATCCTTCTCTTTGTCTATCTGAGGTTCTTGTGGAGCCACATCCTCTTATTCATGAGTTTCTTGAACTGGTGAGAGAGTAGGTATATGCTTGTAGAGTCTCTTCTTTCTTCTTTCTTCTTTGATTTTCAGAAGAAGCTCTGCATCCTCTTCTTCTTTTCTCTCTTTCAATAGTTCCATGTCAGCTAATTCATTTAACTCATCTAAGGGGAGAGAGATGATATTATCAATATCATAGTTCCTCGTCTACAAGTAGTTTATCCTGACTGCCCTTAACTCATCATCCTGAGTATTTGGTCTGGGGGCAGCCCTGATAGCACTTTCCATGAGTCTTACAGACCCAGCAGAGGAACTTTCTCCCCTTAGCTTCCTTTTCCTCTCTCTCTCCTCCTCCTCAATCTCCTCATAAGTTAATTTTGTGTTCCCTTTGTCATTCACAGACCTTTGTGACTCAGGGTGGAGAGAGCTTTGGCCTTCATTGCTTGGTGTAGCTTCCAAGCTCTGTCCAGAGAGAGGTTGAGATGCACCTTCACTAGCAGGTGTCTCATCAAGGGTTTGAATAACTACTATAGTTGGTGGTGAGACAGGGCTCTCAGGTTCTACCACTGGGCCTTCAGTCAAGGTTTTCCCTTTGAAGCTAATCTCAGGGTCTGCCTCAACATCCAGTTGACCGATGGTATTGCCTGATTGACTTTGTCTTCTTCTAAGGCTAAACTCTACAGTGTTCCTTTCTTGAACTCTTTGAAGAATAAGAGTTCTTATATCAGTATCATACCTCCACCCAAAGATGTGACTTAGAGTTAGTGGGGATGATACAGATCTTGGAATGCCTTTCTCAAATAGAATCCTAATGACCGAGTCTATACTGTCCACATCAATGTGAATTTAAGAAAGTTGCTGAGTATGCACAACTGCAAGTGAGGGTGGTAAGTCCTTAGTGTCCATACTCCCTGAGGAACTCCCAGGTTCTATGATTGTAATGACTTCCTCCCCCTTTTTAGTAGCATCACCCTCTTGCACAGGTGTGCTGGGAGTTAGGTCAATTACATCCACAGGTTCTTATGTTCCTGGCTGAGCTCCTCTTAAGGGTATCCTAGCTAGTTTTTCCTTGAAATGAGATATCTTATGTTGCTGATCATTGACCCTGTGTTGCAAGGTAGTCACTTGAGATTCAAGATGACTAACCTTGGAGACTAAATAGGTGCATGTTTTTTACAGTTTTTGCACCTTTAGTCTCCGATTCCCCTCATCTTCATCAGAAGAATCACTGGGGGATGAGAGAATTGGACCAAGGTCCTCTTCTTCATCACCAGCATGGTGTTCTTGGCTGCTAGATTTCCTCTGCTCAGTGACAGCTTCACTTGAAGTGTCAATGGGCTGAGTTGCCATGGTTGAGTTCTGAATGATGTAATCACTTGCCGAAGTGAGAGCCTCTTCCATATGGATATCCTGAACATGTTTAGAAGTATCCACCACAGTGATAGGGGACTGATGTGGGATAGACCTAGGTGACTGAGGAGCACTCATCTCCCTTTGAGGAGTGGTGTAGTACGGAGACACATGGTACTCACTGGCATCTAAGTCCCCATCAGTGTAGAAGTAAAGGTTGGGAATTGGTTTGTTTAAGTCTAAAGGTTGGGGATGGTAGCTGTCCCCGGAAGGTTGTTCACTTGAATGTTGAGACTCAGAGTGAAGGCTTAAGGCTGTTGGGCTTGTGAGCTCATCAGACTAAGCATGAGGAACCTCAGCACTGATCCTTGATGTGATTGGAGTGGTTTGCTCCTCAGGGGAAGTGGGAGCTCCTGTGTCAACTTCCTCGTGTATAGGTGAGTGTATGGGGGCCTGCACAGACTCAATAGCTTGTGCAGGGGTTTGTTTGTGTTTTCTTTGGTAGGTGAGGGTGATTTGTGGTTGTGTTGGTGGTTGGGATGTAGAAGGTTTGGGTTCAACACTAGCTTGTGTTCCTAGGTTGTCACCTTTAGTAATGAGCTCTATCATTTTTGGGACAAGGGCTGTTTATACCCCTGAGAAGCCAATAGTTGGCTTCTTCAAGATTTTAAAGATGCTAGGCTTCAAATGTCCCAATTTAAGAATGTTACCTATTTCCCTCAACTGTGAGCCCAGTTCACAGTTGAGAATGTATTGAACATATCTAGGAAACATGTAATATTCTAAGGAGTCTAAGTTTGCTATCAGATTTGTATAGACAAATTTAGAATACCTGAACTTGACCCCTGAACCATTCCATGCACTATAAAGGAGAGATCTTCAGGCATCTGGTCCCATCCTCCGTGCTTGTTGGACAAGCTGTGGATGACCACATGAAGTAGGTACTTCCACTTAGATGAGACATTCCCTTTCCTGAAGGTCTTTACAGAGAAATCTCCTTCATAGTCCATCTGCTCAAAGGAATGATTTACAGCTTCCTTTGGGAAGAACACCTCACCTTCTTCATCATCCAACTAAAGATGAGTGTTGATGATAGCCGGAGAGATGAAGACTGTTCTCCCTTGTAATGTGGCAGACAGTGCCTTCTCCCCATCCATAATGACCTCTTAGCAGGTCTTCCAGAACTCAAGCAAATGATCCTCATAGAGAGGAGGATCAATGGTAAGGGAGGTGAAGTAGTTACACAAAGCCAAGAATTAGCATACCTCTGAGAAATGAGGATTTTTCTCAGAGTTTAACAGTACAACCTGATTGTATTGCCTGTGTAACTGCATAGAAAAAACAGGGTCATTTCGTCCTTTAAGGTTGGCCATTTTGAGTAAGCTTAAAGGTGAAGGAAGGATGAACGAAGGCTGTTTCAGAGTGAAATCTAGAATTTAGGTTTGGAGAGAAGATGAAGATGATAAAAAGAGGGGGTAACCGACAGGGTTTATATGTGAAAAGGATTTGAGACAAAGTTAATGATAGAGGATAAACTTTAAAATCCGGAAGGCGGTCCCACCTCTGAAAAAGTAGTTTGCTTTTTGCTCAAAAAGTTGTTTTCTTGGAATTCGAAAATCTTCCGAAGGTAAATTGTCTTCGGAAGTTTTATGAAAAAGCTTCTGAAGCCAAAATGACTTCGGAAGAATTTCTCAAAGAGTTTTGAAAAATTTGCTTCGGAAGAGAATTTTAAACTTGAATGCTTTGTTACACAAAACAAAGCTTCCGAGAGTTAATTTCCTTCGGAAGAAAAATGGTCCTTAAAAATATGTAAGTGCCTAAGAGAGTTTTAAGCTTCAGAAGATATTTCAGAAATTTCTTCCAAAGGCAAATTTTACTTAGACAGTTATTTGTCTTGAGTGTATATTTTCTTCCGAAGATAAAATCACATCTTCCGAAGGATCAAGATTTGTCAAAAATCTAAGAAAAACTCTTGAAAAAAGTTTTTATCCATAGAAAACATGAGCTTATGAAGGTGATAGACTAGACAACTTAGGACACACAGATTTTAAAAAATAAAATGAATTAGTTTTAAGAAAAAGCTACTCAAAATTAATCAGCATATTGTTCATTTGTGTTAACTTTAACTAGTTTAATTAATCCCTTTCAAAGTTATCTCTAATTAAATGATACCTGATGTTTATGTGTTTTGTCGTTGAGTGCTGCACAGGATTCTCTGTGATAGAGATAGCATTGTTGTTATCTAAGTGAATGGGAGTCTCCTTGAAGTTAAAACCATAGTCAAGCATCTAATTCTGAATCCAAAGCACTTGAGCACAGCAGCTTGTAGCAGCAATGTATTCAGCTTCAGCAGTTGATGCAGAGACACAACATTGTTTCTTGCATTGCCATGAGACAACCCTTCCACAAGAAACTGACATCCCCCAGATGTTGACTTTGCAGTCATATTGCAACAACCATAATCACTATCTGTATATGCATATAGATTGAAGTCAGAATTCTTGGGATACCAAAGACCAAGTGTTGAGACACCTTTGAGGTATCATAGAATTCTCTTGATAGTGATGAGGTGAGACATCTTGGGGTTGGCTTGATATCTTGCACAAATACATGTGGCAAACATGATATCAGGCCTGTTAGTTGTAAGATGTTGTAAGATACATAAAAGACCCAATCATAGCCCTATAAAGGTGTTCATCCACACACTCCCCCTCAAGATCAGGCCCAAGGGAGTGGTTTCTTGCTATGGGGGTCTTAGCAATCTTACAATCAGTCATGTTGAATCTTTTGAGTATGTCCTGAGCATACTTTGACTGACTTATGAAGATTCCATCTTCAACTTGCTTCACTTGAATTCCCAGAAAGGAATTCAGTTCCCACATGGCACTCACTTCAAATCTGTCCTTCATTAGCTTAGAGTTGAAAGTGGCCTTGATCCCTTGAGCCCTCCTAAACCAGAACTCTTGGTAGAACTCTTGGTAGAAGAGTTGAGGTTTATGTCTTCAGTCTTAACCAGGTCAAATCCTGCAGAAATAAAGACTTGTTTCTTCTTAGAGTTGAAAGTTGCCTTGATCTCTTGAGCCCTCCTGGCCTTTCTCTTGCTCTTTCTGATCAAGTTCTTCCTCATAGACATGGTCATCTCAGGCTTCCTGCTCTCCTAAGAAGGATAGTGACCCTTCTTAGAATCCTCCTCTTCACTCTTCTCAGAGGAATTCTCCACTACCACTTCTTCCTCCTCTTCACTCAAGGTGTCTATGTGAGGAAGCTCATCTTCACAAGTTCCACACCTAGGTGATCTGACAAACAAGATTGTCTGTGGAGGAGCTATCTCACTAGATCCCAGTCCCTGCTTATTTTGATAACAAACTTTTGCATGCAAGGATGAGGATATGATGTTCTTGAAGGTCTCTTCTTCAAGAACACATTTTTCTACCCTGGCTTTGCTAATCACAAGCTCAGCCTGGCATTCAGTTAACTTAGTTATGAAATCCTTGATCTGAGTCCTGTAATTTGTATGCTCATGTTTTAAAACTAAAATGGTTTTCTCTAAGTCCTATATCTTTAACTTATAATCATTTTCAGTCTTTCTAAAATAAGATTTTAGGATGTTCAAGGACTTAAGATCAGATCTCATCTCTAAGTTATAGGACCTGTATTTGTTGAATTTAGCAATACATTCAGGAGTGCAAAGATGTTCCAATACCTTGGTTTCATCATGGTCAGCCATCATTGCTTGGTTTGGAGATGCATCTTCCACCTAAAAGCTCCAGTCAAAGCCTCCTTCTTCAACGGCAACTGTAGCTTGCTGCTTTGGCTTCTCATTCTGGGTAGCTTTATTAGTGTAGTTTGGTCTGGATTGTGCTTGTCCCCCATTTGTTCTTGGTGCCTTGCACTCCCTAGCAAAGTGACCCATCAAGTTACAGTTATAACACTTAACTTTGCTTTTATCCAGTCCAAACTTTCCACTGGCTGTATTACTGGGAAACTTCCTTCTTGTCCTCTTGTAGAACCTCTTGTCTCTATGAGTGAGAAAAGCCATTTGCTGGACTATCCGGCTATCTCCATGGACTCCAGGTCATCTTGATGGATACAGTCCTCGTCTTTAAGGGTGAATAGGAAGCTGCCACAACTTTCATCAGAAGACACAAAGGATTGAGAAGAACTTGTCTCTTGGAATGGGCTTCTTTGAGTATAGTTCTCCCTTGGTGTCTCCGGGAAGGTGATGAAAGGACCCTTTTGTGAGATGTTAGGGTAGCCTATGAGATGATGTTGGGGTTCTATGCTATCCCTTTCAGTCACATGAAGGGCTGAACATATTTGATTGCTGGAGTTACCAGATGAACCTTGCATGTTCATCTCCATCTGGTATCCACTGAGAATGACATACAACTCTGTCAGAGTGAGAGTCTTAAGGTTCTTAGTTCTCTTGATTACAACACAATAATGTGTCCATTGCCTAGGAAGAAAGGACGTAAACTTCCTTACAATGTCCCTGCTTTCAAGAGTTACTCCAACATCCACTAGGGTATCCACAATCTCAACATACCTGAAGTATTGTTGAGCCATGGTCTCACCTGTTTTGAAGGAGAAATTTTCAAACTGCAGCTTCAGGAGATCCTTCTTGAAACCTCTGTATACAGAGTTTGGAAGAGCAGTCTTGAAACCTCTGTATAGAGAGTTTGGAAGAGCAGTCTTGAAACCTCTGTATAGAGAGTTTGGAGGAGCAGTCTGAAGGGCTGTCATGGCTTTTTGATCAATTCCTACTCTCTTTCTATCTTCTTCTGAGTAGTCAGCCACATCCTTGGGGATCATACCACCTCCAGTAGCAGCCGAAGGAGTTTTTCATATGTAAGGTCCAGAGAAAACAGATTCCCACATTCTTGAGTCTTGACACTTGATGAAACCTTCCATTTTTCGGCACCAAGTGTCAAAGTCATCAAGAGTGATCAGTGGGGACTTTGTCATGGTTCCAGTTTCCACATCAGCTTTAAAGATAGCTGCCATTTGAAGGGTGAAGTATTTTGGTGTGTGTGAGGGATCTTAAGATGGTAAGATCTTATATCAAGAGCCTGAGATGCTCTGACACCAATTGCAGGACTGGATGAAGGGTTTATGCACTTTACAACATAACAACACAAAACGTAGAGTGTGTAACAACACTTAACAATTCAAATAGGGAACTGCTAAAACTGAGTTTGGAGAACTAAGAAACACAAGTGTAAATGAGACAGAAACTAGAACAATACACAAGCAGTTGGTTTTTAAGGTTGATGTATATTGATCTCTAGTTCCATACAAATGGCTTACAAAGTTCTACACAAACTTATAAGGACCAGAAAATACTTATACTACAACCTACAGCCAGCCATACTTTGAAGGCCAGCTGGATACATGATCTAGACAAAAAAATCCATGTAGAGTCAAAAAGGAAGATTGCCTTTTAACTAGTGACTATGACATGCCATAGCTCATATCCTAATATATTATAAAAAGGATAAGGTACATAAAGTGGAAAGTTACAGGCTCGGGACCTCAATGTACAGTTTACCAAAAGCATGGACCTTTTCACCAACTCATGAAAGGTTGGTGACTTATCAGAGTGGCAGCGGCAAATAGTTCAGCTTTAGGTAAAAAATACATCAGATAAAGCATATAATATAAAAGTCTTTGGAAGAAATCTATCTTCAAGGGTCGGCTTCGGAAGATTTTGTCCTTGAAGCTATGGAAGACTTCATCTTTTGCCTTTGGAAAATATTAGTCTTGGCTTCAGAAGATTTCACACATAGAATAATTTCTAAGGCAGTGTGAAACTTCCGACGCATTCCACATCAGTACACTTATGCATGCATGTAGGAGAGACTTTGAGTGTTTGGGTTGCATCAGCCTTACTAATAACCTTACAACTCCCCCTTAGGTTTAGCTTCTTCTACTCAATGCCGCAGGCGTTATAGCTCTTTAACTCTTACCACCATCTTTTTGTTGAAGTATGATACGGCTTCCTTTTAATCATCGTACTTGTACTTGATCTCCATTCGACTCATCTCCATTCTATAGTTAGAGTTGCAACAACACTATTGTTGTTGACAACTTCCAGTTAATCTTCTTCTGAGATCCTCAGCTCTGTAATAGATGGGATTTCAGATCCCATAAGCTGGCCAGCCTCATATTTTCTTCTTTTGCTGGTTTTGGCATTAGCTTGTCTATTACTTGAATCATATGAACATATAGACTTAAGTCATTTTGTGTTTGTTCATTGTTGATCTTTTGAAAAAAATTTTCATTCAGATAGGCAGTGTAGCTTAGATGCAAGAGCTTGATTTCTAGTGGATCAAAAATCTTGATGCTCAAAGCTTCCTTCTTATCTGCAGTCCTTTGAAATACCAGCTCATTGGTTCACTTAACATATCCCCACTGAGTTATGGGATGTGATAACTGGTTTCCCTCAAATCTCTTAATTAATGCAGTTCTTTTGTTTGCATGACCAATCCTAATCAAAAACTCATCTTCTATAGAGAGTGAGGAGCTTGACTATGGCCTTCTTTGCGTCCTTTTTCTTTTGATATGCTCCTCATCTTCTCTTATAGCTTCCTTGAGGACACCATCCTTGAATTTTGATAATAGCTTTCTAATCATCCCTGAGAAATCTCTTCCTCTTGGGTGTATTGGATAGTTGGTGATTGGTAAGCTTTGCAGTTCTTTGAGATCGGCATCTAGGAGTGAGATGACTGACTCAATCAGAGGAAATATTGAATCATCCCAGATGCCCTTTTGATAATTACACTATCCAGTTAGTATCAATTTCTCCTTCCCTTATGCATAACTTTGCTTTCTATAATAGTGGGCTCAGCAGGAGTTGTTGTTTGTGCAAGACATAGATTTTGGGCTTCAGTTCAAAATCTAACTCCAGTCTGTAAATCAATCTTCATCACATATTCAATCATCTGCCTTAGCTCTTTTGCACTTCTGTCTCTTAATTCATAGAATTTGTGGTTGTGATTTTGCAACCAACAACTTATGTTGTTCCTGGTAAGCTTCTTGGTGTCATAGTGACCCAATTCCATTTTCAACTGCTATTTTGCTTGGAATTTGATGAAGGTATCATAGTTGCATCTGCGAATCATAAAACTAGCCATAGTGAAGTCCTTGATGGTTTGCTTCACTTCATCCATATTCATCCTATCTACCATGTCAAATGGAAACCCTTTGTTGATGAGTTCCATGGACATACTAGATTCGAGTCTTTCTTCTAGGATGTCTTGAGTATAAAGCCTCTTATCAATCTATTGTTTTTGCAACCTTAGGAGTTTCTTCATTGATCAACTCCTCCCATTTAGGGTCACTTTCATCATTTTGTTTTATAGATTCTGATGTTAACCGTTTATCTGATGGGGTGTGCTCAGGTGAAGCTATTTTGGATCTTTTCGGGGAGTCTTCCTCTATGATTTCTTTTTCAATATTTCCCTAATATCTCCTTTTTTATTGTAAAAGATGAGAGGGGCCTGTTTTGAGATTAAATAACTTTTGATGATGATTGTTCTTTTGGAACATGCAATACTAGTTGAGAAGTTTAAGCAGATTCAAGCTCACTGATTCTTCTTCTCAACCTCTCAATCTTATCATCTTTAGCAGCCAGGAGTTTAGCTTGTTTACAAATGGTGATATTAGCCTTGTTCATTTCTAACATACTCGCCTACTTCCTTGTTTTCTCTTTCTCTGCTCAAGCTCAGTGATTCTTTTCTCAACCTCTCAATCTTATCATCTTTAGCTACCAGGAGTTCAACTTGTTTACAAATGGTGATATTAGCCTTGTTCATTTCTAACACACTCACCTACTTCTCTGTTTTCTCTTTCTCCACAACTTCTTTAATTCTCTTACTAATTCATGTAAGGCATCTATCACCGCACGATCTGTTTGAGCATCCTCTCTCAGTTTTCAGATAGATCCTTTTGCGAAGTTAAAATAGCATCCTTCTCTTTCATCTCCTCCTTTAGCTCTCTCAGTCTCTCCTTTATTTTATTAAATTGATGGTCAGATTGTTGTATTTAGCAACAAGAAAACTCTTACTCACATCAATCTCTTCATCATTCAGATCATCTTCATAATAAGCAGTAACATTAACAAACTGGTCTTCAATTTCATTTTGAGGCTTATCATGATGTACAACCTGATCCACCTCCTGTTCTTCTTCATTTTCAGCTCTAAATTCACTTCTTGGTAACCTCGCCCAGTATTCATCATGATCATCTTCTATGTTCATCACTTCAGTTGGAGAATAGCTTTCAGAAGATTAGGCTTTGAGGTTGTTTTTGGTATGGGGATGGTTGAATAGGAGAAGAGGTTCTGGTGTAGATGGTTGTTGTTCAAGTGGTGATGGTTGTTGAGCTAGTGGTGATGGTTATTGAGCAGGTGGTGAGAGTTGTTGATGATGTATTGGAGATTGTGTTTGATGGATCAATAGGGATTGTTGTAGTGAATGTGAATCTTTCTTAGTTTGAGCAGGGGATTCTTCAGCTAGTTCTTCTTATGATTGTTCTATGAAAATCAATTCTTGTGGAATATCAGCATTTGCATCCACAACATGAGGGAACATCTCCACTTCCTCCCCTTCATATCTTCCACTGATCTTGTTTAGCACAGATCTTCCTAAGTGTGCTTCTACATCACCTTCCCTATCTATTTGAGGCAGGGAGTAATTTATAATTAGTTGAGGAAAACTTAGGAACATGTACATCTTGTCAGCTTTTTGTACTTCTATTTGATCATAAAGGCATCCAATAATGTACTTTGTATATTATACGTCCTTCCTTCAAAGTTTCCAATGATCCCAGAGGAGATATGCCTTGAAAATCTATCCAATCCAGACTTCCTATTTGACATACATTTCAGATACGTATGACAAAGGAATTTACAAGGCTTGCACAATATCCCTTGTCTCCATCATATCCCATTAGATCAAAAACCCGCTGAATGTATTCATGATCAAATACATCAGGGTGACCTGCTTCTTGTTCACCAAGCTACAACACCCTCCTGATGATTTGTTCATCCACTCACAGAACCTCATGTCTAGTCAAAGCATAGATCACTTGTTCACCATTCTCCTCAGCTACTCTTGCAGTATTCTAGAAATCTATCACATGAGTTTGATAGATCACTGGGTCAGCAGTTAGGTCATTGTTGGATCATGATAAGGCTGGTGCAACCAAATTCACTTCATAGTCACTTTTGGTACTACATTAAAGGGCTTCCGAAGCCAAGCAAGAGATCTTCCGAGAGTCTAAGGAACAAAGTCTGAAAGAGCTTCCGAAGACAGTCTGATGAAAGAGCTTCCGAAGACAAAGTCTGAAAGAGCTTCCGAAAACAAAGTCTGAAAGAGCTTCCGAAGACAAAGTCTGATGAAAGAGCTTCCGAAGACAAAGTCTGAAAGAGCTTCCGAAGACAAAGTCTGAAAGAGCTTCCGAAGATAAAATCTGATGAAAGAGCTTCCGAAGATAAAATCTGATGAAAGAGCTTCCGAAGACAAATCTGCTTCCGAAGACAAAGAAGACTCCAAGCCTCGGAAGAAGCAGTCTTCCGAAGTTTAAGTGCCTTCGGAAGAAATTATTCTTCCGAAGCACTTTATCCTTCGGAAGACATTGCTATGTCCAGCAGATAAAAGTATGGTCCCTGACAGTCCGCTGCAGACCTCTGATACAGCATGGCATCTTCCTAAAGAGCCATGTTGTTGACCATACTTTATTCTACTGTTCACCTTTTTATGATAGTACATGTTACCAACTTTAGTTGGTGACAAAAGGTAAGTCAGGGACATGTCCTGACTACCAACTCTCAGGCACAATGCCTGAAAGACCTCACCTAGAGTCTTGTAGTATAGATGTAAGGTTAGAGGTGTCCAGCTGGTATCAAAGTATATCCGGCTGTAGGTAGTATTATATATATCTTCTCCCTGTAACTCTTTATGTAAGTGATTTGAGTCCAAGTGTCTTGTAATCCTTTGAGTTGAGAAGCAATATATAAAAGTACCTTGAAAATTTATCTGCTGTTAAGTTTCTTACTGCTTGATACTTGTTATATTGTGATCAACTCTTCATAGACTGCTTGCCGAGTGTTGATTCATAGTGAGTTGAGAGAAAGACCACCCGAAAACCGATCCTGCAATTGGTATCAGAGCTCCAGGCTCTTGATTGTGAGATCTTACCATCCTAATCAACCTGTTTTTCACTCCTCACCACAATCCACTCACTCAAATGGCTGCTCTCTCCAAGGCTGATATGGAAACTGGTACCTTGACCAAGTCCCCTATGATCACCCTTGAAGACTTTGACACATGGTGTATCAGGATGGATGGCTTCATCAAGTGTCAAGACTCAAGGATGTGGGACTCCATTGTCAATGGTCCTTTCATACCAAGCACTACATCTGCCACTGGTAATCGCATCATTCCAAAAGATGTTGATGATTACTCAGAGGAAGATAGGAAGAGAATAGAGCTAGATCAAAGGGCTATGACTTGTCTACAAACTGCTCTCCCCAACTCCGTCTACAGACGCTTCAAGAAGTGCAAGACTGCTAAAGATTTATGGGAAGCTTTGAAGTTGATGTATGAGGGATCCAAGGAAACTCAAGAGAACAAGAAAGATCTCTTGAAGCAGCAGTTTGAGAACTTTACTTTCAAGGCTGGTGAGACCTTGACTCAACAATACTTCAGGTATGTTGAGCTAGTAGACACTCTGGCAGATATTGGAGTAGCTCTTGAGAACAGAGACATAGTTAGGAAGTTCATGTCTTCTCTTCCTAAACTATGGACTCACTACTGTGTTGTCATCAAGAGAACTTCGGACCTTAAGACTCTTTCTCTCACAGAGTTGTACGGTATCCTAAGTGCATTTCAGATGGAGATGAACATGCAGAACTCCTCTGACCACTCCAATAACCAACAGAGTTCAGCCCTTCATGTGGTTGAAAGGGAAAGCATGGAACCACAACATCAGTTGCTATGCTACCCTGACAACTCACATACTGGACCCTTCATCACTCTACCTGAGACTCCAAAGTCTCAAAAGGTTCAACACAACTCCTTTCAGGATAGTTGTGCCTTTGTCTCTGGAAGTGGACACTCTGGTGATTTTCAATACTGCTTTGATGATCTTGAGTGCTTCAATCCAGATGATGTGGAGTACATGGACATTGTCCAGCAGATGGCTCTTTTAACTTACAGAGCGAAGAAGTTCTTCAAGAAAACTGGAAGGCAATTCCCTCAAAACCCAGTCAACAGCAAGTTTGGGTTTGATAAGAGCAAAGCAAGGTGCTACAACTGCAACCAACTTGGTCACTTTGCTAGGGAATGCAAGGCTCTCAAGAACAACCCGGGAACCCCACAGGCCTCCACACATCCCACTGCTCCCAAGCATGAAGAAAAGTCAACTGAAACAGCTGCTGTTGCTCAGGAAGTTGAGTGGAGCTTCATGGTACAGGATGTGACTCCCGCTCAAGCACTCATGGCCGGAACAGATGATGATCAGGTATATGAACATCTTTGTACTGCTGCCTGTATTGCTAAAGTTAAATTGTATAAGGATTACATTTTGGAAATCAGATCTGAGGTTGAGTCTTTAAATGTGCTAAAATCTGACTTTAAAAGAGCTGAATCTGACTATCAAAGGAAAATTGATGAGTTAGAGAAAACTGTGTCTCTTTTGAAACATGAAAAGACTAACTACAAGACTCAAATCAAAGATCTGATCTCCAAACTTTCTGAAGTTCAAGCCCAGTTAGTCACAGCTGAGGCTCAGGCCAGGAAGCAAGCTATTGCTGAGCAAAGCTTCCAAACTATTCTTGCATCAACCTCCATTCCAAAATGTTTTATCAAAACAAGGAAGGGTTGGGAACCAGTGAAATAGCTCCACCACACTCTTATGAGTCTATTAGACTACCTAGATGTGGTACTGAAGAGCAAGAGGTTCCAACTGCTGACCCTTCTCCATTGGAACTAGAGGATGAAGTAAAAATAGTGGCCTCCACAGGGGAGAAATAGGAGGATACACCCATCTCCACCTGTGATGACCAAATCCTGACCACCAAGGCAAGAAGAAGCAGAGCTAAAGCTGCTAGAAGGACTGCTAAGAAGGTTGCAGAGTCCAAGCTTAAGTTTGACCCTAAGCAAAAGGGTGTCTTCATTTCTGCCGGGTTTCAAGTGGTAGGTACTCCTGATTCAGGAAAGGAGTGTAGTACCAGCACTCCTGTCCTACTGAAGGATCAGAAGTCGAAAGGGAAAGTTGCTGATGAAGAGAAGAAACCCAAGAAACAGCAACCTGCAAGTTCCCAGAAGACTAACATTGCATGCATAATGTGTGGTCTGCACAACCACATGGCTAAAGATTGTTACTACAATCCAGCAAGCACACATTATGCAAATAATGTTAGAAAAGAAGTAATCAGAGAAGGTTTCTCAGTTGGACCACTTCAAAAGGTCCAAATGAGGCAAAAGGGAAAGTTGGTCTCGGAAGCCAAGTTGCTTTCGGAAGAAACTGCTTCTTCCGAAGGGAAAATGGCTTTGGAAGCCAAACCTTCTAAGGTTCAGAAGAACAAGAAGGCTCCCTTGAAACCATCTCAGAAGAAGACTACTTCGGAAGAAAAGGTGGTGAAGGCTTCTTCCGAAAAGAGAGAAGCTTCGGAAGAAGACCATGCTGCAAAAGCTTCAACAAGCTCATCCTCAAAGATCAACCAAAGGATGGATTGGAAGATCAAGGAAGATGCTGCAGCCCAAACCTCTTCTTCAACAATGACCTCTATTGAACCCCACTGCATATCTTTTGGTTCAATTATGTCACTATCTTTGGAAGAGCCCGAGACCTGCAAGGCTTGGGCTTCCAAACAAAACTAACCATCTCATCTTATGTGTAGGGACATCCATTTGACAAAAACAACAATATCTGGATTGTAGATAGTGGATGCTCCAGGCACATGACAGGGAAAAGATCTCTCCTTCAACAATTCCAGAACTTTGATGGAGGGCCTGTCCAATTTGGAGGTGAGGCCGGAGGATATATTTGGCAGAGGAAGTATATCCAATGGCAGAATAAACATTGACAAAGTTCACTTTGTCAAACAGCTTGAACACAATCTGTTAAGTGTTTCTCAATTCTGTGATCAGAAGCATCAGATGCTTTTCACAGAACATGAGTGCATTATCCTCAAACCAGGGATGACAATTCCTCCGGAATTGGTGCTTCTCAGATCTCCCAGGAAAGGGGATATGTACAAGCTGGATATGAACAATGCTTCTCCTATGGGTGAAGTATCATGCTTTCTTTCCAAAGCTGATAGTGATGAGTCAACACTATGGCATAAACGCATGTGTCATGTGAATTTTAAAACAATGAATAAATTGTCTAAAAATAACTTGGTACATGGTTTGCCTAAAAAGGAATTTTTCTGCAAAGATAACTGTGTTGCATGCCTGAAAGGGAAACAACACAGATCATCTCATAAATCCAAATGTGTTAACTCTATCACTACTCCATTACACTTATTGCACATGGATCTTTTGGTCCCACAAGTATAATGAGCATTGGAAGGAAATCATACTGCCTTGTGATCGTTGATGATTTTACAAGATTTACATGGGTATTCTTTTTAAGAAGTAAAGATGAAACTGCTGAAACTTTAAAATCTTATATTCTTAAAATAGAAAATCAAATTGATCACAAGGTTAAGATTATTAGAAGTGATCAAGGGACTGAGTTTAAGAACTTCGTTCTTGACTCATTCTGTGACTCAAAAGGGATTGCCAGACAATATAGTGCTCCCAGAACTCCTCAACAAAATGGTGTTGCTGAGAGGAGGAACAGACACTTATTGAGGCTGCTCGGACCATGTTAGCTGATTCAAAGCTGCCTCTAACATTCTGGGCAGAGGCAGTCAGCACTGCATGCTATGTGCAGAATAGGGTTCTTGTAGTTAAGCCCCATGGAAAAACCCCTTATGAGTTATGGAACAAGAGGCCACCGTTCATTGGCTTTCTAAGGTCCTTTGGCTGCAGGTGTACCATACTTAACACAAAGGACAACTTGGCAAAGTTTGCTGAGAAGTCGGATGATGCTATCTTTATTGGATACTCTTCTAGCTCTAAAGCTTATAGAGTATACAATATTAAGAATCAACAATTTGAGGAGTCATCCAACATAGTTGTTAATGAGCACACTCCTTGTGTTAGGGGGAATGGACCTGAGTATATTTTGATTTAGAATTGTTTCCAAACTATTCTAAACCATCTTGTGAGAATGTTTCAGCTGGAACAGGTGCTCAAAGTGATGCTGATGCTGATGCAGGTCAACTATATGAGCTTCCCAGACCTATTCCAAATTCTCCAAGAGCTGAAGGGCAACAAGCTTCAACTATTCACAGATCTGACAGTGTAACTATCTCCAGAAATAGTGAAGCTTCAACAAGTGAATCACTTGATCAACCTCAAAGTTCCTCAGGTGATCCACTACAACACCAGGTTGAGGGAAGTGGTATTCTGAAGGAACAGGCAACTGTTAATACTACTTCACAACCAACCATTGATGATGTTTCTCAATCATTCAATCAGTCCTCATTGAATGACTCTGAAACAGCAGTTGGACAGAGTGATCCAATTCCTGATCAGAATATGTCTAACCTAGACTTATCTCTGCAATTGGAAGTGATTCCTCGTCTTAGGATTCACAACACTCATCCAACTGAGAACATCATAGGGAATGTCTCTGAGGGTGTGAGAACAAGAGGACAAACTCATCATGGGAATGTCTGCTTGTACTCATGCTTCCTGTCTCAGATGGAACCAAAGAAGGTAGAAGATGCCTTAAAGGATAGTAGTTGGGTTGAATCGATGCAGGAGGAGCTGCTTCAAATCAAAAGACAAAAGGTCTGGAATCTATGCCCACTACCATCTGGTCAAGTACCCATAGGCACAAAATGGGTATTCAGGAACAAGAAAGATGATAGAGGCTTGATTCTCAAGAACAAGGCAAGACTAGTAGTTCAAGGGTACACCCAGGAGGAAGGAATTGATTATACTGATGTCTTTGCACCTGTTGCAAGACTTGAGGCAGTTAGGATCTTCCTTGCTTATGCTGCATCCAAGAACTTCACAGTCTACCAACTTGATGTCAAGTGTGCTTTTCTATATGGGGATATAGATAGGGAAATCTATGTGTGTCAACCTCCAGGATTTGAAGACCCACAGCACCCCAACTATGTGTGCAAGCTGGATAAAGCTCTATATGGGCTTGCACCAAGCACCTAGGCTGTGGTATGAGACCTTGTCTCAGTTTCTCCTGAAGAATGGATACACTAGAGGTACCATTGACAAGACTCTTTTCATCAGAAAGAGTGGAGAAGACATTTTGCTTGTACAAGTCTATGTTGATGACATCATATTTGGTTCTTCAAACGACCAAATGTGCAAAGACTTTGAAAGCATTATGAAGCAGAAGTTTGAGATGAGTTCCATGGGAAAAATGGACTTTTCCTAGGAATCTAGGTGAAACAAATGAAGGAAGGGTTCTTCATAAGTCAATCTAAGTATGTCTCAGACATCTTAGAAAGATTTGAAATGAAGGACTGTAAACCAGCCAAGACACCCATACCCAGAAATCATAATCTTTGCCCTGACCTTGAGGGGAGGATACTGATCAACATCAGTATAGAGCAATTATTGGTTCTCTGATGTATCTCACTGCAAGTAGACCGGATATCATGTTTGCCACATGCATTTGTGCAAGATATCAGGCTGCTCCGAAGGTGTCTCACCTAGCTGCTGCAAAGAGAATCCTCAGATACCTCAAAGGAGCACCTAAACTAGGTCTCTGGTATCCAAGAAATAGTGATTTCAATCTCTATGGATACTCTGACAGTGACTATGGTGGCTGCAACATTGACAAGAAATCAACATCAGGAGGATGTCAATTTCTTGGTGGAAGGATTATCTCATGGCAATGCAAGAAACAATCCTGTGTCTCTACATCAACTGCTGAAGCTGAATACATTGCTGCTGCTAGCTGCTGTGCTCAACTGCTATGGATTCAAAATCAGATGTTAGACTATGGATTCAACTTCATGACTACTCCTATCCATATTGACAACAACAGTGCTATCTCCATTACTGAGAATCCGGTGAAGCACTCCAAGACAAAACACATTGATATCAGGTATCATTTCATTAGAGATATTCATGAGAAACAACTGATAAAGTTAATCAAAGTTGACTCAAATGAACAATATGCTGATTTGTTCACAAAGGCATTTGATGAACAAAGATTTAAGTATCTCATATCAGCAATTGGGATGATAAACATTGAATAACTACCTCTTTTGAAGACCTTTTTAAATGAGTAATGTCTTGTGTCAATACAATTTAAGCCCTGTTACAAAAGATCTTTAAACTATTCCAAGTGTAAATTCCTTCCGAAGAGGAACTAACTCTCGGAAGATATTCTTGAATATCTTCCGAAGCTAAATTCCTCAATGGAAATTTTCTTCTCGGAAGAGTTTTGGTCTCGGAAGAAGCGATTGATTTTATATCAGATCTACTTCTGAAACTTATACAACTCTCCATTCGGAAAGACAGCTTTACCTTCGGAAGCAATGCCTTGCTTCGGAAGATAAAGTGCCTTCAAAGGACAATTTTACCTTCGGAAGCAATATCATGCTTCGGAAGAGAAATTGCCCTCGGAAGAAAATACCTTCGGAAATGTTTACCCTCGGAAGTAAAGGTTTTTATATGTAACGGATATCTTTTGGGCCCCACTCTGTAAAAAGTAAAGATTTTGTTGATAATGTCAGATTATTTAAAATTATCCTTGCCGCCAACATCATTTCTCCGCCGTAAACCACCATACCACCCACAGTAACCCCAAAACAGTTACCCTATTACCACCACCATACCACTATTCACCCCTTTTAAATAATCTTGACTTATCAATTTCTTCTTCTTTTACCACTTTACAGCCCAAATTGTTCCCTTCACTGTCAAACCATAAATTTCACTCAAAATTTCAAGCTTACCTTGTCTCCAATGGCGCTAAACCCTCAGCACAACCAAGTCGCATTACTTGACTCGTCAAGGGATGCTGACTTCACCCAAATCATCACCTTTCTCACCGAATCCACCTACCTCACTGCACTCACAGTTAACCCAACCGTATACTCCAACCATATGTCAGAATTTTGGAGCAACGGAGAAACTACAGTGCTGAACGGGGTTCGAGTCCTGAGAACCAGAGTTTGTGGCCAAGAGTTGGTCATCAATGAACAGATCATCAGGGAGCATCTTGAGCTTCACGATGATGGGGCTCCTACTGAGTTCCCCAAGGAAGACTTGGAAGGCACCTATATCCTCATGGGATATGGTGGCAATGTCAGCAGGTCCACAGTATACAAGTTCAACTTCTCTTACCATTGGAAGTTCCTGCTGCACATTGTTTTGCACTGCCTCTCCAACAAATCAGGGGGTTGGGATCAAATCCCATATGAACTAGGATGCCTAGTTCATGGGTTGGTGAGAGGCCTCAGATTCAACTACTCACGATTCGTGTTGAACAACCTAATCGCCAATCTCAGCAGGGATACATTCTTCATGTATCCCCGATTTCTTCAACACCTAATCAACTGTGAGATGGAACCAAGCAAGCTTGTCTGCGCAGCTGCTCTTCCTGTTCCACACATGAGGCCTACCATCTTCAAGACACTGAAGAAGATGTCCACCAACTTCACTGGACGGTACACTCCATTACCTCCAGAGATGACTGAGCGCATAGCTACTGGTGACATCCCTGTTCTCCCCACAGGTGATAAACCCACACCAGCAACATCCACCACAATACCAAAACCTTCTTTACCCATCAAAGCCACATATCAGAGACGCCCCAAACGAACCCTTATTCAATCTACTCTGATTGAACAAGCTCCTTCTGTTCACACCCAAAGGACTAGAGTGGAATCATGGGCTCCCACTCAGTCCGAGGTCACACCATCCTTCACAATTGACCTCAATGTGGGTTTTGAGTCTCCTCAGTCTCAAACCCCTGAGCCCGAACCCCAAGCCTTTGCCCACAGGGTGAGTCTCTACACTCCCATGTGCAGCTTTCTAGGGACAGCCCCACCATAGGCTCAATGCCTGTAGACATTGATCAAGGTCCCGGGTCAGTAGGACTAACCACCCTCTCTTTCACTGACCTTTTACTCCGAACTGATGAAGAGATTACATCTCTCCATGGCCATGAAGTTGATCTACAACACCCACTGAGAGATCAACAGAGCCAAGAGGGATCCCTTGTCTCTAGCCCCCATCAGAAGCCTGCTACTGAGGTGAGTCCCACTGATGTGGAGGGGACTCATGTAGACTCAGCTGCCACTACTCAGAGTCTCTCATTGAGCTCTCAGGACAGTGGTAACATAATTAGGACTGAGTCTACGGCAACTTTGCCCATTGACATCTCTGAAAGGATGACTCTGAGCAAAGGAAACCAGGGTGCCAAGAAACCACATCTGGTGGTGAGAGTGAGCATACTAGGTATGTTATCTCATCTCCCCGTGATTCTTCCTATGAAGATGAGGGAAGTATGCAACTAACACTTCAGTACTTGCTTTCTAAGGTCTCCAACCTGGAATCACAGGTGAAGATCATAGAATCAAGGACTGCCACTCAGCAACTTGAGATTAACTCTCTCAAGGCTAAACTAGCTGAGAAACAGACGGAGAGGTCTGTTAGGCATGTACCAATCCAGGTCTCAATGACTTCTTCCTCTAGCTCATCTAGCTCTCAAGATGATGCTACCAAAAAGGGGGAGAAAGTTCAGAGACAAACACCTATGGAACCACAGACCCAACTCATTTCCACCAAGTAAAGTTCAGAGACAAACACCTATGGAACCACAGACCCAACTCATTTCCACCCAACAAATCACTTACACCACCTGAGTCATCTCAATCCTTTCTGGAGATTGACTCAAGGATGCTTCAAGATCTCTACAGACTTTTCACAAAGTTTGTATTGAGATCATCCTAGAACAGCCCAGCCCCGACACCACACTTGCATACTTTGGGGCTGAGGAGCTTCAAAGACTGACTGCACCTTCTACCACTGTGGAGGAAGTTGGTCAACCTAAGGTCTTCATGGAACCTGAGATTAGCTTCGAAGGGGAAATGGGGACTGATGGCCCAGCAACTAAAACAGATGGGACAGAATCTGCAGCAGTCTCATCTTCCGAAGCTCTAGCTGAGGCTTCCGAAGTTTACATGGAAGCCTCGGAAGAACAAGACAAGTCCTCCGAGGCCGAAATAGAAGCTGCGGAAGGCCTATTTCAGATGTCCGAGGAACTGACCATCACAGATGTCATTGCTGAAATTGCATCTGAGGTGAGCAGGGAGGACATTTCTGAAATACCTCCAACCCAAGCACCAGCTGAACTTCTCTCTCAATCACAGCCCTCCATCCAAGAACCACCACAGTCAAACACAATCAAAGACAAAGGCAAAAGAAAGTTGACTGCGGAAGAGCTTCAGGAGGAGGAGAAAATTGAGAAGGCCAAAAAGAAAGGTCGGTTTCCTACTGAGAAGCTGTTAGCTGCTAGCTCTAAGGCAGCTGCAGCCAATCAAGAAGAAATCAACCTAAAGAGAAGAACAGCACTCATTGACCAGCTCATCAGCCTAGGAGCTGTCAATGAGGAAATACTCCTGCTACCACTAGAGGAGTTGGTGACTTTGGAGAGGTCAACCAGGCTACAACAAGAAAGGGAAGCCAGGTTGGCCTTGGAGAAGGCAGAAGAAGAGCAGAGGGAGGCAGCCCTGAAGCTGAGAGAGGAGAGAATCAAATTCCTACTCTCAAGAGGCTTCAGTCTTCCTGAACTGTCTCCACATGATGATGATATGATCCTGCTGCTCCACAACAAAGAGCAGGATCAAATGGAGAAGGAAAGGAAGAAGGCTGCTAGGGAGAAGTTGAAGGTGAAGAGGAAGAGGGAGGAAGAGAAGGAGGTCACTGCTGCCAAGAAGTCAACTGACAAAGCCTGGATGAAGGACTACCTCCGGGCTCACGGCTTCTCTGGTAGGCAGGTGGGACCTATGTCCGAAAGGACACTCCAGCGGATAGTCAGTGAAATAAAAGCTGACATCCGTTTGGGGAAAAGGAAGGAGATGTACAGGAGGATGAAGGGAATGGTTTTCACCCCAGCCACTCAACCACAGCCACAACCCACACCAGAACCAACCCCTTTTCCCATCAAACCTGAACCCACTGATGAAACCTTCACCCCTCAACCCACAACTCTACCCAAACCTACCACATCACCTCAACCACCCAACCTACCCATCCTAAAACCCAAGACTCAACCCAAAACCACTAAACCTAAACCTACCCAACAACAACCAAGATCATCCCCTCAGCCTCCTAAGCATCTCTCCTTTGAGGAAATAAAGGAGTTCAAGATGAGGCTCATCAACTGCACTACCTTGAGCAGCATCTCCTATGAGGGAGAGGTTATCAACATCACCTATGTTGATAACTCTTCAAGCTCCCTCACCCTAGGTCAATTTCTTGAATTGCCTAGAGATACCTTGGGCCAGGCTGCAAGACTTCTTGGTCTCAACTCCGATACCCTCAATGCTGAGGAGAAGAGGCTAAGAAGAAGACTGGTGACTCTGCTGGATACCAGGAAAGAGGAAAGGATTTCTGGTCAATCTCCTGGACCTAGAAATGCAATAATCCAGTGGAGGTTCGATGAACCTTCTCACAACTTTGTTGTGGAAAGGGAGAATGGTGAAACCAACAGGCTCAATGCCACTTCTCTACTGCATCTCAGCAGATTTGATCTTGCTGAGCTTGCAGAGAAGCCATTCTCCAATCCCTCCAACTCTGAGACTGCTGCACACATCAGAAACCATATCAGTGGTCTCCACTTGGCTGAACGAACTAGAAGAGCCAAGATTGAAGAAGAGTTGAAGCTGAAAAGAGTGGAAGACAAGGAAAGAACAACCACCAAAGGCACAGCCTTTCTACAGATGGTGGAAGGTCCTGAATTGGAACCAATAGTTTGATGGGAATATGACTATACTTCCCATCAACTAACTCTTTTCAGAGGGCCACAACAGAGGGTACACATAATCCAAGGTGACAGAGTAGAGGTTCTGTCCACCAAAGATTTGTACAAGATTCTCAGCATCACAGCAGGAAAGAATGAAGATACTGATAAACACCTGCTCGCCTTGGTGCTGAGAACTTTGAGAAGAAGAGGGAAGTGAAGTTTTAGTAGCATCAGCCTAGGGGGAGTTTGTTGGATCATGATAAGGCTGGTGCAACCAAATTCACTTCATAGTCACTTTTGGTACTACATTAAAGGGCTTCCGAAGCCAAGCAAGAGATCTTCCGAGAGTCTAAGGAACAAAGTCTGAAAGAGCTTCCGAAGACAAAGTCTGATGAAAGAGCTTCCGAAGACAAAGTCTGAAAGAGCTTCCGAAGACAAAGTCTGAAAGAGCTTCCGAAGACAAAGTCTGATGAAAGAGCTTCCGAAGACAAAGTCTGAAAGAGCTTCCGAAGACAAAGTCTGAAAGAGCTTCCGAAGATAAAATCTGATGAAAGAGCTTCCGAAGATAAAATCTGATGAAAGAGCTTCCGAAGACAAATCTGCTTCCGAAGACAAAGAAGACTCCAAGCCTCGGAAGAAGCAGTCTTCCGAAGTTTAAGTGCCTTCGGAAGAAATTATTCTTCCGAAGCACTTTATCCTTCGGAAGACATTGCTATGTCCAGCAGATAAAAGTATGGTCCCTGACAGTCCGCTGCAGACCTCTGATACAGCATGGCATCTTCCTAAAGAGCCATGTTGTTGACCATACTTTATTCTACTGTTCACCTTTTTATGATAGTACATGTTACCAACTTTAGTTGGTGACAAAAGGTAAGTCAGGGACATGTCCTGACTACCAACTCTCAGGCACAATGCCTGAAAGACCTCACCTAGAGTCTTGTAGTATAGATGTAAGGTTAGAGGTGTCCAGCTGGTATCAAAGTATATCCGGCTGTAGGTAGTATTATATATATCTTCTCCCTGTAACTCTTTATGTAAGTGATTTGAGTCCAAGTGTCTTGTAATCCTTTGAGTTGAGAAGCAATATATAAAAGTACCTTGAAAATTTATCTGCTGTTAAGTTTTCTTACTGCTTGATACTTGTTATATTGTGATCAACTCTTCATAGACTGCTTGCCAAGTGTTGATTCACAGTGAGTTGAGAGAAAGACCACCCGAAACCGATCCTGCAGTCATAGAATATCCTCGATCGGTGTAGGTATCGGATAGTCTATGTGCATCCTTCAGTGACAGGGTCTTCTTGATTAAGGAAAGCACATACATTATTCTCCTTTGCGAATCGATTAGCCATCTGCAATACCCAAGAATATCATAAAACAATGATTTAAGAGTTTAGGCTTGAAATCAAAAATCATAAATTTTAAGAAGTTCAAGAGTTTTGATGACATTTCAGCAATAATCTGCGATATTGACGTTATAATCAATGATTAAACTTGCTAATAAAGTTCTAACAATGAACAGATGTTTAGGAAACTGAATGATTTGTTTTTTTTTGTAGTGGTAATTTTGAATATCGGCGGAAGAAGGGTTTAAGGTTTTACGAATGTTTTTGTAGGTCAAAAAGTGCTCTAAGAAAAGTAAAGGAAAAGGACAAGTCCAATGTATCTTTTAGACACTTTTTCAAAAACATAATTAATAACCTTTCAATATTGTGGGACCCTCATCCCTTATTACCCTTCCGTGGTAAATTTTGTTTCCGCAGATATTATATCTTCCGTGGTAAGTTAAGGCTTCCACAGAAAATTAACTCTTCCGAATGTAAGTAACCCTCAGCAGAAAAATAAATCTTCTGTAAGAAATTGTCTTCCGTAGGAAATTAAGTATTCCGAAGCAAATTAAGTCTTCCGATGGAAATCTACGGATGACTTAACCTTAATTTCTTGAACTAAAACTACGGAAGTATAATTTGTATTTGCATTGGTTACCAATCTATGAAAATCAATTATACTTTGTTAAAACATTCACATCCATAGGTTACCAATCTACGTATGGACAAATTTTAACTTGATTAACTTATGAACTTTAGCATCTGCTGAAAAGCAGCATTAAACTATAACTTCTACTGAAGGATAAAATTTATCCTTTTGATGTATGAATCTAATATGTTATTAGATCATATATTACTGTTGAACCTTGTTGACTTGTTCCATGGCAATTGTGTAGAGATTTTCACAAGACAGATATCCAACAGCCAAAGTAGTTGCTCAAGATCAAATTTTCTTCATTACTTTTGTTAAACTCAATTTTCATGCTCATTTATTACTACTCACCATAAATTTGTGCTTAATAATGAACTTTTTAGCATAAATTTAAGTAGAGAATAGCATGAAAGGTAATGATCTCACCACTTAAATAACAAAATTAGCATGAATTAAGTATATGTACAAGCATTTGGAAATGGGATCATACTATAACACTAAGTTACCTCCTATTGGTTTTATTTTAAGTGAAGTAGACAATGATCTAGTGCTCATTGCAAGTATGTTGATCCACTTAAATTCAAACAAGAGTATATGTCCAGCTAGACATACTGATTATCATGTTTTGATCATGATTTGAGATAGACTGATATGGACTCCGCATTCAATTCACATTAGAGGTTGTCCTCCGTTTATGAGTCAACTTATCACTCTGTCACACTTAAGACTATGTTCCTTTATATATAAGTTCTATCTTAAGATTTTTGCGAAATCTTTTTAATTCAAATTGTTGTGTAAGCTCTTTAAAGTTAGTATATAGTTTATCACATTGGATTCTTTTAAAGATTGATATATGATCATCCTTAGGTCACCAGGACTTTACTCACGTAAACCAGAGGTGCCTTTAACCCTGCTATTTGTTTACACAAAATAGAGGGTTGATGATGATCATAGTCATATCACCAGGTGTTTATATGCATAAACAGAGGTGGATATAATCCCAGGTATTTGCTTACGCAAAACAGAGGGAAAATGACTTACAAATATAGAAATTATAAGAAGTCAGAACATAGTGTCTTTGGGTGAGTAATTTGGTCATATAAGGATAAGACTCACTTGCTTGCTCCTCAAAGTGGAATATCCTACAATCTGTCATCTAGGCATTAAGTTTGGCATGCATTTGTTTATGTTCTTCTCAAGCTGAACCTACTCACACATCGAAGCACATGTGATCAGTCTTTATGTAAGATTAAGATTAAGGAAAGTAAACAAAGTCATAGTGTACTATCATTGCCCATAATACAAAAGCTAGAAGCAGAAAAACATATTAACAATACATTCTTTTTGTATTTTTTTTAAGTTTTATGAACATTTTTCGCTTTTTCATTGAGGATAGTTCATGCTTTCAGTAATGATGAAGAGAGAGTTAATCAAAGTTGATCATTCCTAATGTCACACCCCAACCTTGACGGCGGAAACGTCGAGGTGTGAGGGTTAAGATTGTTCACAGCCACATAACGCTATTAATAACCCAAATATATATTAATCATAAGTGCCAATTGTACCATTACAAACATAAGTCTCGAAAAGTTAATAACATAACACAAGATGTAACAATCCAATTTATTTCGTTTATTTAGCTAGGTCCATTCCTAGATGTGAAAGCACTTCAAGATATCAATCAAACTTGAGCATTTCCTGAAACATGTTAAAAATAAAAGGTCAACAATAATGTTGGTGAGATTTCCATAGTTTTTAATACATAAGTATATAAAAGATGGCAATTCATGTTGTAAATCAGAGAACAAAGTAACTAAGGATGTAAGACAGAATGCACAATCAAACCTTGACAAAGTTTTACAAGTCTCAAACGTTTATAAGTATATACGATTAGCTAAGTGTACTTGAATCAACCAAGTAGGCTTGTCAGGCCCATAGATCTATGACGTCGCCAGGCTAGCAATAGTTAATGATTGTACATATATTCAACATTACATGGTAGCTACAAGGTTCAACTAACCACAACACACAAGTAAATTGTCATAGGTTTACAAGAATCAAACGTTTTACAAGTGCAATGACTATAAAGTAACATGTTTCACCCCAAAGTGTGAAAATATGAAAAAAGGGGTATAGAAATACTCACATGGTTAATAAATATTTAATGGATGATTAATAGGAATAATATTAGGCGTCGTTCCAACGTAAACCGTCACAAGACACCTAAATATATAATTACAAGATTTAAGTTTAATTACAAGTTTAACGCATTAACGAGGATTAGGGTTTTAAATGGATTTTGGGCTTTGTCAAATTTTATATTTTAGCAAATGGAAATCAATTATATTTTGTAGGGATCAAAATGTTTATATATTATATATATATATATGTATGTATGTATATATGTATATATATATATATATATATATATATATATTAATTAAGAACAACATTTACAATAATTTGTAAAATTTATAAAGTTTAAACAAAGTTTTACAACTAAATACTATTTAGACAATATTAATTGTAAAGAGATATTTGGACCAATAATAATTTACTAATTATTATTTAAAATCCATTTTAATAGGAATATAACCTAAAATAATCCTTGTTAAAATGTTTTATTAAAATGATATTATTTAACTTCATAAAATTACAGAGAATTATTTGGTGTCTACATGTTACACAAATGGCCCCTCAACTTTGCAACTCTATTATTTCATGTTTAAACCTCTATTTAAAGTTTATTAAATTGACAAGCCAACCCCCTTAACTTTCTTAATTTAAGTTTTAAGTAATTTTTATGTTTAATAACTCTTATAATTTGATATTCTTAATGAAATTATTATTATTATTGCTATTATTCCTAGTTATTATTATTATTATCATTGTTATTATTATGATTATTATAATTATCATGAACTAATTAACATTATTAAATTTCAAGTTAAAGAATTAAAGACATAAGCAACACATGAGTTCGTAAATAACGATAATGGTCCTTACAAAAATTAGCGACTTTAACTTTTAATTAACACCAAAATATAGGATGTTACAGTCTCCCCAACTTTTAAGAATTTCATCCCAAAATTGAGAATAAAACTTGAACAAACAGGAGACTTATGATAAAAGATAGGTGTACTAACGGATTGTGATTGGCATTTGATTACGGGTGAGATGCTTCCCTTCTGTGAATTATGGGATTTTTCAAGGTCCTTGACACGATACATGCAAATTTGAACTCTTCCAGTGGAATACGAAAATTATCATTGACAAACTAACTCTTTGAGATTTGACACATGAAGCGTTGGGAAACGATGATGAGTTCCTGAGGTATTTTAGACTTATAAGTCACACTACTCTCAATATCTAGAATGAAATTATGTATTAAGGTGACGTCTTGAAATCAATGAATAAATCCCGTAATTGTATGAAAGTTTGACCGACGGAATTTAAGAATCCCAAGTGCCACTATATGTAATGACACAAGCTTAACGCATATCTAGTGAACATGTATTGTTCCTTCGGTCAAACCGTCGGATTAAGAATGATACGATATGCTGAGATTTTGAGTTGGGTCCCCACAGATGGTTAGAGACATTGCTAATAACACAAGGTGGATCGATTATCAAAATTAACGATCGATGTTTAACGACACACCACGTTGACCGACTATTTGAGGTAAGTACGAGTCAAGTTCTCGACTCGTTATCTCACATGAGTTATGAAATGCGCGAAACTAGTCAATGGATCAATAATGCACCAAACATCATTATGTTATCAAGAAATATGAGTCAATTTGGATCATATCCCAAGCTATGTACACATCGGAATGAATGTAATAACAAGTCTTGTGAGTCGCAATCAAGATAGAGGTTTAGGGATTTTCAAGATTAGAAGTTCAAAGATTATCCAAAATAATGGGAATTGCATTCCTTAATTATGGGTAAAGAATGGAACAAAGATGTCGTTCATGATCGGATCAAAATTTAAATAATTCAGAATATCGACGATAAAGACAATCACCAATAGTCTTCCAAGTACGGCTTGCACACGAGATTCATCAAACCCATGAACATAACAGTACATTGGTATAACCAGAAAAGCATGACATAGATTTACAATGGCTTAATCTTGTGAGAAGGTTTGTTTTAGGAGTGTTATCATCGTGTAATTAAGCGTTGGTGATAACCCAGAATGAAGGTCGATAAGTAAGGATTAAAAGGTTCCATAAAGCTGGATCAAACGTCAGGTGGAAACATAAAAGCGTGAGAAGAGAAATCGATTTAAAATTTAGATGTTTCAGGCTTGGAACTAGGTTTACCCTAAAGTGACAACGACCTATTTTTTCAGGAATCGTGCTTTAGCTTGACTGGCTAGAACACTATCATCGATTAATCAGATAACGGTGTTGACCCTTCAAGTTATTACATGTTTCTTATCAATTGAAGTCTTAAAACCTT
The DNA here is from genome assembly GCA_024085815.1 of Flaveria linearis. NCBI lineage: Eukaryota > Viridiplantae > Streptophyta > Magnoliopsida > Asterales > Asteraceae > Flaveria > Flaveria linearis. Next base: position 73,366,552 of record CM044008.1, on the reverse strand, counting down.
GGTAGGTTTGAGATCAAGGGACGGGAATAGTCACCAAGGTGTGGTCATCACTCCTAGCTTGGTGGTGTATTTCCTAAAGTATGACTCTTAACTACCAAACGAGAGTTTGATCCTAACTCATTGTTAAGGATCCACAAGAATGAAACGAGGTAACTTTCCATTAAGGTAAGGATAATCACTCCTATCTTAACGGTGAAGTTTTATAAAAACAATATATAGAAAAATGAAAGGCTTCATCAAAGTACAGAATTCACTCCTACTTTGATGAGGTCATTTCATTTGAGGAAAATACCATCCATAAAATTTTAAACAGGTGAAATTATCATCAAGGTATGGGTTTCACGCCTATCTTGATGATTGAATTTCATGATAACAAGAAAACAATCGAGAACTGACATTTGTCACCTAAAGTAGGGGATTCAATCCTATTTTGGTGATGTCATTTCGTTCGTGAAATACGAGTTCCAAATAAAACTGATTGAACTCTGTCCTTAAAACAAGGAAATCACCCCAATTCAGAGAACGAGATTTCATAAAACGCACAATAGAAAAGTGGAAAAACATCATCGAGGTGCGAAATTCACTCCTATTTTAAGAAGGTACTTCTATTGGTGAAATACGAATTTAACAAGAACAAGAAGAAGAAATAGTCATCAAGGTAAGGAATTCACTCTTGTCTTGATGATGCAATTTCATAAGAACAATAATGAAAAATCATCACCAAAGTAAGGGAGTCACCCCTGTTTTGATGAGATAGAATCATTTAGAAGATACGAGTGTCCTTGGTCATAAGTTGACTTGCGGACTCTTGCATTGCCTACGATGCAAACGGTTAGAAGATTTTACAAAGCTTGACTTAGCAAACGAAGAGATTATCAGCTAGAAATTCAGAAGCTTCAGATTACATCGACGTAACAAGAACAGAAAATCATGCTTGCTAAGATTAAGGTTGAAGTTCGGGATAACAGAGTCAATCGTGATAGGTGTTCAAATCTTGAATGGTTTAAGTCAGGAAAACAAGATCAATGACAGAAATGATTCAACACAATAATGAGATGTAAACGTTCGATTCAAAATAAAAGGGAAATGTGTTGACTTCTTAAAGTGTTATGTCATACACAACTTTATGGAAGACACGCTTACGTATAAGTGAACACCCATCTCATGAGTTCCAGGTCAGATAAACGAATCCAACGGTCAAATCAGATTTATGTGTATACCTTGCCTAGACAAGGTATCCCGAGATGTAGGTATTCCACCTTTCGGCATTGCATGATTGTAGTTGTGGAACACACCTTAAGGACATTTGAAAACCCTAGTAAACAATTTAAAGTTTTGAAAACCATTCGGTTTAGACGACCAATATCTTTGGATATGTTAAGATCCATGTACACATTGGTCAAGGAATAAAGATAGTTACATAAAGCGCACAACGTATAACGATGTTTAATCGTAGGAATTGAGGAGCATAATGAATTGAATATTAACAAGAACATTCTATAAAAAGGGAATGAGAAGATATTAGAGTTTTCGGTGATAAACCCGTCCATGGAATCAAGGATTTTTGATATTTCGAATATAAACCGGATGGTTCCATTTGGTAACGCATTACCATTTGGAAACGTTGACACGTCAAGGTAAATTGACCCATTTGCCTTAGAAACTTGTGTATGTTGACCATAGTTTATCACTCATCCCAGAAATCCCAAGGTAAGCATAACTGGTCTCGCAATGAGATTTATAGGATATGCTTGCCTTAGCCCGAAGGCCTTTTTCTAGGAAATCTAGAATACAGGTGTCTATGTGTCACACAAATTTCTTATGTTCATGAAATCAAAACCTTGATGAGATTTTCATAGATTAGACATAGAGTCTAAGGAATTAAACCCACGATAAATAGTGTAGATTTCAAATGTCGTCGAGAATAAGTTTAGAAAGTTTCATTCGTCGGAGAGAATCAAGGAGTCAAAGATAAGTTTAGGGGAGACAGGTAACAAAGTTTAAGCATACATAAGGTAATCCTATGCTAAGTCATCAAGTTGCACATAAGAAGGCATAGCATTATGTAGCATGCAAACGATATACTTTTACAAGAATATAGATATTATTCTATAAGGTTCATGCATAAGCTATAGTCTAGGTCACCATTTCTAATAACCTAAGTCCCTATAGTTATGGGCTCTGATACCAATCTGTCACACCCCAACCTTGACGGTGGAAACATCGAGGTGTGAGGATTAAGATCGTTCACAATCACATACCGCTAATAATAACCCAAATATATTAATCATAAGTGCCAATTGTACTATTACAAACATAAGTCTCAAAAAGTAAATAACATAACACAAGATGTAACAATCCAATTTATTTCGTTTATTTAGCAAGGTCCATTCCTAGATGTGAAAGCACTTCAAGATATCAATAAAACTTGAGCATTTCCTAAAACATGTTAAAAATAAAAGGTCAACAATAATGTTGGTGAGATTTCCATAGTTTTCAATACATAAGTATATAAAAGATGGCAATTCATGTTGTAAATTAGAGAACAAAGTTACTAGGGATGTAAGACAAAATGCACAATCAAACCTTGACAAAGTTTTACAAATCCCAAAAGTTTATAAGTATATACGATTAGCTAAGTGTACTTGGATCAACCAAGCAGGCTTGTCAGGCCCATAGATCTCTGATGTCGCCAGGCTAGCAATAGTTAATGATTGTACGTATATTCGACATTACATGGGAGCTACAAGGTTAAACTAACCACAACAAACAAGTAAATTGCCATAGGTTTACAAGAATCAAACGTTTTACAAGTGCAATGATTATAAAGTAACATGTTTTACCCCAAAGTGTGAAAATATGAAAAAAAGGGGTATAGAAATACTCACATGGTTAATAAATATATAAGGGATGATTAATAGGAATAATATTAGGCGTCGCTCCAACGTAAACCATCACAAGACAACTAAATATATAATTACAAGATTTAAGTTTAATAACAAGTTTAACGCATTAACGAGGATTAGGGTTTTAAATGGATTTTGGGCTTTGTCAAATTTTATATTTTAGCAAATGGAAATCAATTATATTTTCTAGGGATCATAATGTTTATATATATATATATATATATATATATATATATATATATATATATATATATATATAATTAATTAAGAACAACATTTACAATAATTTGTAAAATTTATAAAGTTTAAACAAAGTTTTATAACTAAATGTTGTTGGTACACATGTCCCTAGTTCTAGTCTAGTGATCTTAATGTAATAGACTTTCATCTTGTAACACATATGTAATGTTGAATCTATGAAATGAAAAACTCTTTTGTGAATGTTTGTTGATTGTTTAATGTTATATTTATTAATATTATGTATTGTTACATGCACATATGAACATGTTATATAGGCTTACAGTTGTTAGACATGTTCTGAATAATTAAAGATTCAAGAATGTGTTTAACTAAGTAATCTGATTCAGTCGCACGACTGGACCATGCGAATGGGCCAATCGCACGACTGAACTAGGTGATTGAGTCAATCGCACGGTTGAGTCATAAGACTGACTCAGTCGTACGAATGAATTAGTCGTATGACTCAGTCGCACGACTGAGCCAGTCGCTTGGCTCAGTCGTACGAATGAAGATTGTAACCTATAAATACCACTTAATTCGTGAAAAAAGTGACACCTCGATAATTGACAACCCTAGCAGTCTCAGTTCGCAAAGAGCGTCCCTTCCAACTTCACAGAGCATTTCAGATCATTCCTACTTCATTCTTAACGTTTTCTAATCGTTAGGTTTGATCCGGATAACGTTCTCCCTGTTTGGATCACCAATCAAATAAAATTCCGCGCTATTTGATTCGGTTTAACGTAGATTTAATTAGTACTCCGTACGTACACGATCCTAACAAGTGGTATCAGAGCAAGGACGTTTCATTTGCTGGAAACAAAGGAGGTTACATTACTGCACAAGGAGAAGTAGGTAATGAAAAGGTAAGGTTCGATAAAGTTAATTTCGTTCAACAATTGGAAAACAATCTGCTTTCAGTGTCTCAGATTTGTGACAAGGGCTCCAAAGTTATGTTTGACAATCGAAAGTGTTACATTCTGAAGAAAGAGATGGAGATTCTAAAGGAGCAGGTACTAATGTTGGCATCCAGGTACAATTATTTATATGTTTTGGATATGTCTAATGCTTCTACTTCTGAGACTACTATTCAGTGCTTTTTGTCCAAAGCAACAGAGAAGGAATCCATCTCATGGCACAGGAGAATGGGACACATTAATCACAGGTTGATGAATCATCTGATTCATAACAACTTAGTTGAGGGAGTTACTGTAACGAACTTCAAACTTTCTGATTTTTGTGTCTCATGCAAGAAGGGAAAGCAGACCAGGAAATCTCATAAAACCAAGCACGTCAACTCTATTGAGATGCCCCTCGAGCTATTGCATATGGATCTATTCGGTCCTATTAGCACAAAGAGTATCGCTGGAGACTGGTATTGCTTTGTAGTTACTGATGACTACTCACGCTTCTCTTGGGTGATGTTTCTGAAAGCTAAGTCGGAAACGTTTGAGTCGTTCAAGGTGCTTGTCATAACACTGGAGTCCCTGTACAAGCTGAAGGTGAGGAAGATTCGTTCAGACAATGGAACCAAGTTTAAGAATCAGTGGATGGATGCTTTCTGCAAAGAGAAGGGAATTGTTCATCGGTTCACTTCGGCTTACATGCCACAGATGAATGGAGTTGCTGAACGAAAGAATCGAAGCTTGATCAAGACTGCACGGACTATGTTGGTAGATTCTAAGCTACCAATACAGTTCTGGAATGAAGCAGTTTCCAATGCGTGCTACACACTTAATCATATGTTAGTAGTCAAGAGGCATGGGAAAACTTGCTATGAGTTGCTTCAAAAGCGAAAACCAAACTTGGAGTATCTAGAACCATTTGGAGCCCCATGTACGTTGTTGAAGAAGACTCAGGAGGGCAAGTTCAGCGAGAAAGCCGATCAAGGGATCTTTCTAGGATACAACATACCAGACAAACGGGTTTATAATAACTCAACAGGTTAGGTGGAAGTGTGGTGTAACGTTGATGTACGAAGATACACCACCCCCCTTGCTGGAAAGGGTCCATCGTCATTCTTCGATTACGATGGATTTTTCAAATCCTTTAATCTTCCTCAGGTTGATTCAGATGATGAGATTGCTACTCAGATGATGTACGACGTTCTAAATACACCAAATCTGGATACTAGCAACATCTGCCAGTGGTACTTCGAGTTCTTCAACTCCAGCTCAGGACGAGAGTGATGAGTCATCAGATGATGAAGAAGCAGCTGAGACTGACAATGAGCATAATGTAAATCAAGAAGTTGGCTCATCAGCTGCTGACTTAGCATCAGGAATTCCGGATATTGAACCTGCTGTCACGAATCTTGATTCTGAAGTTGTTGTTCCTACAACACCTGTGACTAGGATCAGTGTGTATCATCCCCCCACGTCTATCATTGGGGATATTCAATCCGGTATGCAGACATGAAATCAGCTGTATTCTGCTGACTATGCTGCAGTTATGGAAAAGGGATACGTCAATGACGGGGCTTTCTCATGTTTTGTTTGTCACACCCTCAATTTCCACAAACGGGGTTTTACCGTTAGGTGTGTGACACCGGGATCTCAGACACAGTCATATCAAACGACACTACATGTTTTTTTTAAAATAAACATTTGACTTCAATCAGAGGAACATAAATGAAATAAACATTAGTGCGGAAGCGTATACACGGAATGTAAACCAATACATGAAAGTTACAAGTGCCAAATCAAAACAAAATGTTCAATGCAAGAAATTAAGATTGATGATGCATGTCCTGAGAGCATTCCTGAAGCGTGCATCATGACCCTATGCATTCCTGTGACCTGAGAAAACATGCTAAAGTGTGTCAACATAAAGTTGGTGAGTTCACAGGTTTAATTTCAGAGAAAATGTTGGTAACTATTCAAATGGTAAAGTAATTAAAGCATATCAATAGGTAGCTAGCCTATAATCAAGTTACTTAGTGTTTCGAACCGAAGCTGACTGTTTGCATGTCCCTTATGTTTGTTGTCTTCCCATCACGTCTCACCAGACAGTGACAAATGTTAGGTCAATAATGCACCCGTTTGACCTCCAATCAAGCTAGCGCGACTAGCGCGGGCGGGGTTTGTCAAACCCAGTAGTACTACTCAGAATTACCTCGCTACACATTACTAATGGTTCGAGAATGTAAGGACGGTGTGTGTGTTTGCACTAAAGTAACAGGCAATATCAATAATACAAAACCATTTATGTAAATCTGTTTGCATGTTTTCTCCCCTAAAAAGGAAAGAAAGTAAAATAGAGGCCGTGAAGACTCACAGATTATGTAAACGGTTAGGTTATTTTAGATTGAAAAAGTATGTGCCTGTTAATAGCATTAACTTTAATCTTTATGGTCACGCAATGACACTTTATTGATGTTACCTTATCATCACAAGACATTCAAAAGAGAATTCACACTTACACGCATCATCAGTCACACAACAAGACTAGACGCACGACTCAACCCGTCATTCGCACGAATGGACCTTCAGTCGTACGAATCAGCTTCCTTCGTACGATTGAACCCTCCTTCGTGTGACTCAGCATTCAGTCGTACCACACAGCACCCATTCGCACGACTCAACGGCCATTCGCATGATTCAACCTTCATTCGTACGAATCAGCTTCATTCGTACGACTGAACCTTCATTCGTACAATTGGACCTTCAGTCGTGCGATACACACAGTCGCACACATTCATCCGTTTTGACTCAATCGCACACACTCTCAATCGCATGTATTCAATCGCACGACACACACATACGCATAGACTCAGTCGTACGACTCACCGCAGTCGCACCACTCAGTCGCACGATAGACTCAGACGCATGGACTCAGTCGTACGACTCACCCTAGTCGCACCACACAGTCGCACGATAGACTCAGACGCATGGACTCAGTCGTATGATTCACCTAATCACACGGCTCAGTCGCATGAACAAACCTAGTCGCCCAGTGCAGCAGATCGCGACTACCGATTGCAGAGCAGTCTCTGGCTGCTTCGTGCACTCGTTTTACACCCCAAGAACTTCCAGAATCCACCTTCTGACATCTATAAGTAAAATGCACATGCAGAAAGACAACACACGCACCCATACGACATCATGTGCTCGGATGAACCCGAGCACCCGAAACCCTAGAAAACGCAGAAGTGAAATCGAGCAAGAAAAGGGTAGCCAAGGTCGCCTACCTGCTGAAAATGTGTTAACTCAGCTGTAGCCACGATTTCCCTAGTGAAAACGAGATCAAACGAGGTGGTTTTGGTGCTAGAATGTGGTAGAGAGGTGGAGAAGAAGAAAGTGAAGAAGGAGATGAAGAAGAGGGTGTAGAAATGAAAGTTGGGGCTGGTAAGGGGTTTATATACCTAGCCCTAGTTTGTCAATATGTCACCTTTGGTCCTCGCACTTAGTCCTCGATTTCCCGAATTTGTTTCGGTTGATAACGACGTAAATGGGCGAGTTATATTAGTTAAGAGGATTCCTTAAGCAATCCCGTTTATCCGAATCCTCTACAAACACCATTTTGTATCTTTAAAATGGGGTCATTCATGACGTTAGTATTATATAACATAATATATTTAACGATGACGGTGGCGATGCTTGTAAACGTTTTAGGTGATAACGATGCAAACAATGATATCGAGAACAGTCGGAATGGTGTTAACCTGAAATTACGGTGTGTCACATTGTTTCTCAAATAGAGCGTAAGTACGTCAGTGACGCCCTGAAGGATGAGGCCTGGGTCAATGCTATGCAGGAAGAGCTGCTACATTTCAAGAAACTTGGAGTGTGGACACTCGTTGACAGGCCAAAAGGAGTGAAAGTTATTGGTACCAAATGGGTACTAAAGTGCAAAAAGGATGACCAAGGTGTTGTTATCAGAAACAAGGCACGGTTGGTTGTTCAAGGATTCTGACAAGTCGAGGGAGTCGACTACAATGAAGTGTTTACACTAGTGGCAAGAATGGAAGTGATTCGGATATTCCTTGCCTACGCATCTTACATGAAGATCAAAGTTTATCAGGGGTGTGATTGACTGCACGTTGTTTATTAAAGAAAAGGATGGTGATTTGCTTATGTTGCAGATCTATGTGGATGACATTACCTTCGGTTCCAGAAATGAAGAGTTGTGCAAAGAGTTCGAATCTATGATGAAGGCAGAGTTTGAAATGAGTGCCATAGGAGAAATGAGGTTCTTCTTAGGATTACAGGTGGATCAAACACCAACCGGTATTTTCTTACATCAAACTAAGTATGTCGGTGACATTCTGAGTCGGTTTGAGTTGGAAAATGTCACTGTTGCCGGTACCCCTCTCGCCACAAATCATGATGTGGTTCCTGATGAGAATAGGGATTTGGTGGATGCCACTATGTATCGTGGGATGATCGGATCTCTCATGTATCTCACTGCCTCGCATCCGGATATCATGTATGCCACATGTTTATGCTCCAGATATCAAGCGAAACCCAAAGTAAATCATCTGATTGGGGTGAAAAGGATATTTCATTATCTGAAGGGTACACCAACACTGGGGTTGTGGTATCCTCATGATGATGACTTTGAGCTAACTGCGTACAGTGATTCAGACTATGGCGGTTGCAAGATGAACTTCAAATCTACATCAGCAGGGTGTCAGTTCTTTATAAGGCGGTTAGTCACGTGGCAATGCAAGAAGCAGACCTCGGTTGCATTATCAACCTGTGAAGCTGAATATGTTGCTGCTGCAAGTTGCTGCTCTCATATCATCTGGATCCAACAACAAATGCGGGACTACGGTTTGAAATTCTCTAACACACCTATCTATGTGGATAACTCTGCTGCCATAGCTGTAACTAAAAATCCGGTTCAACACCCTAAAACAAAACACATCGGCATAAAGTATCACTTCATAAGCGACTGCTATGCAAAACAATTAATTGATGTGGTTAAGATAAACACGGATTTTCAACGCGCTGACCTCTACACCAAACCATTTGATAAACCTAGATTTTTCTATCTGTTAGAGGTCAATGATGTTAAAAAGAAAAGTGACATTATCTCAGAAGACACAGACGCGTAGTCCGACACATGTTAAATTTTTCAATTTTCTATTTTATCTAAGTTTATTTCATTTAATTTCCTTGTCGTATAAAAATCCAAAAACACAAAAAGATTTTCTGTTTTAGAATTTTAGGGGGAGATTAGTTTATGTTCAGTATTTATTTACTTAAAAAAAGGGGGTGGGGAAGGTTAGTTAAACTGAAAAGGCAAAGACAACAAAGATAAGACTGTGATTCTATAGAATGGAAAGTGATAGTACACATGCGTCTAGTTACTTGGAACACAAAAAAAGATTTTAAATGTTTGCAATTTTAGTTTTAATTAAATCACAGAAAATCGTTAGTCAGAGAAATCTAAGTCTAACAAATTGGGAAAATGATAGTACGCTTGGGTGTTACTGTAATTACACGGAGAAAGTTGATCTAGGGAGGTGCTAGTTCACTATACGATGTGTCGGTAGATTCAACACAATAGACTAGTCGACATCATTGGTGAACTCAATTTAAACTAATCTGTTCAACCGACTGTGGGTTCCCATCTTATCAATGGTTTACACAATCAGTTATTTCCAATAAGGGATGACGAGCAAATAAACGCCACTAAAAGTGTGCGGATGACCAGAAAAGGAGCAAAGCACGGAAAAAATGAAAATAAACGCAATCAAGCTCATAACCTATGTTGTTGGTGCGTTATGTGCAAAAGAAAATAAGAAATGCTCTAACAAGGAGATACGTTGTGTGCCTCTCTGTTGTGCGATGGCACTGATGTGAAGTCACTGGATCGGTAAACATCCGAGCACGTTCTTGACGGAAGGATAAAAACCAAAAGACAATCAATAACACGAACAATAATCGAATGATTTTATTGATAAAACATAACGATTTTAAGCTCGTTACAACTTAAGAATCAAGACTTTTGGCAAGGGGAGATCGAGCATGATCTCCCCTCTCATCCGGCAGCGCCTGGGCGCCGGGCACACTATCACAAACCCTTGGGTTTCTACACATTGAAACCGGTATATATAGGCCTCGGCCCATATTAGATGCGACTGGGCCCATTCGTGCGATTGGACCATGCGTATGGTTCAATCGCACGACTGGACCATTCTTATGGCTCAGTCTTACGAATGCCCCAATCGCATCTCTCAGTCGCACGACTGGTCCATTAGCATGGCTCAGTCGTACGACTGAGTCTCATTCGCATATGCTCCGGCGAATGACCCAGTTTCATGTGTTTACAAGGTGTATAACATTAAGCCTAGACTATTCGTCAAGCGACGGACACACTATATATGACTATATATGCTCCAACAAATTCCCCCTTGGACGTTGCTTGCGAATAGTAGATAACACCTCTTACAATCTTCAGTCAATCTTTGCTCTGGTTTCCAATAGAATCAAATGAACAACCATATTAGCCAACATTGCCGATCCGTCAGGTTACCACAATATCCCTGAAAATGGATTTAGGCACAATAGCTTTCGTTTATTTTGCAGAACACCATCATAGCAGTAAGATTCCCCAAATGACTGATTTTTCCAGATAACGACATGACCAGTTTTCCATTGCTTCAATCTTCACACAGTCTAACCTGTTTAACATTAACAACTGTAGAAATTCCCCCTCACGTTCAGCATATCCCAATATATATACATTGTGCTCTCCTGTCGTCTTCATACGATGTATTGGGCAAAAGGTTGAAGGTTCCAATCCACAGCTGACAATATCAAACTAATCAGCATGCACGAAGATTCATCATCAGAAACCTGCTCATATCATCACTTTCTAATTGCGTCTTCAATTTCTCTAGACATGGATTCCCCCTAAGAATGAGAATCCTCTCTGTGCGGATAAATATAACTTGATTGGCCCATAAATAGTCAGATGCTCCTGACCTACCCCACAATTTCAGCACCGACAACTGACATCTTCTCTTCTCTCTTTTGTGTTCTAACAACATTCACCGATTTTGGAAGTCCAACGAATAATGGGGTATCCATCGAACTTGTTTGACATAAGAAACTCAGGGTGAATGTGCTTTGCTCATCCTCAACTCTTGCATAGACTCTCCAAGAAAATCTTCACTATTGACCCGAACATGAACCGAAAATGACCCGATAATTTTCCCAAAAAAATTTATTTTACCAGACTTTTTCAGAAGGCTTCCCGACTGATAAAAATGGTTTAGGGAAAAATTCGTGCAAGAAGATGTTCCAGAATCTTTTTTTTTTGGTCTGGTACACAGCTCATTCGTGTGACTGAAACAGACGAATGAAGACATACGTGCGAATGAGTGATTCGTGCGAATGGACACTCCGAATGGTTAAGTAGTACGAACGGATAACACGAATGGGTCAGTCGGGCGACTGAAGTACACGAAAGGGTCAGTCGTGCGACTGAAGGTTCATTCGTACGAATGGACATACGAGTGGTTTAGTCGTGCGAATGAGGCCCAATCGCATGGCCCAATCGCATGAACGGGTCTGAACGCAGAAAACCAAATCTGCAGCCGCCACAAGGCTGAAAAACCCTAATCCGATGATTTGGACAAGATACAACACAAAATTTGTATCACTGGATTCGTTTTTATGATCTGAAGAAGATTCCGAGTCCGGTTTTAACAAACAAACATCACACGCAATGAGATTTGAGCAAAACAAGACGAACACGAAGACCACGAAGTGTGTTTAACGTCAAAGAACCTGAAATTGATCTAGAGATCAAGAGCTCGGGTTGCTAGAATGATTGTTAGATCATTCCAGCAGTAACCTGGCTCTGATACCAATTGTGAAGTCACTGGATCGGTAAACATCCGAGCACGTTCTTGACGGAAGGATAAAAGCCAAAAGACAATCAATAACACGAACAATAATCGAATGATTTTATTGATAAAACATAACGATTTTAAGCTCGTTACAACTTAAGAATCAAGACTTTTGGCAAGGGGAGATCGAGCATGATCTCCCCTCTCATCCGGCAGCGCCTGGGCGCCGGGCACACTATCATAAACCCTTGGGTTTCTACACATTGAAACTGGTATATATAGGCCTCGGCCCATATTAGATGCGACTGGGCCCATTCGTGCGATTGGACCATGCGTATGGTTCAATCGCACGACTGGACCATTCTTATAGCTCAGTCTTACGAATGCCCCAATCGCATCTCTCAGTCGCACGACTGGTCCATTAGCATGGCTCAGTCGTACGACTGAGTCTCATTCGCATATGCTCCTGCGAATGACCCAGTTTCATGTGTTTACAAGGTGTATAACATTAAGCCTAGACTATTCGTCAAGCGACGGACACACTATATATGACTATATATGCTCCAACAACTGACCTGAGGATAAGCATAACCTAGATATTCTAGAATTCATTGTTGTTTGCCACCTCTCTGCTATGCGGTGGCACTGACCTGAGGCCTGGCTTCTCTTTGAAAATTCTAAGAATAGTCTCTTCTTGTCAAAATAACCGTTGACCGCTCAAAAGTCTCCTGAGGAATGTTGATTACCATATAAGCGTGGGATCCACAAATGTTGGTTGAAATAATGCAACCTAATACATCACCAATGAGTGTCAAAGGTCTGTGTATGGATTTAAGTGGACAAGTATACTGACAATCGTTGTGGATGCACCGCCTGATATTGATAATCAACGTGTGTCACATATCAGATCAAGCATGATTCCCAGTTAAAACTTAGAAATCCCAGATGAATGAGATACTGTGATATGTAAATATGCTAGTTTCCATTTCAATAAATGTATAAAAAGTTACAAGTAATTGAGTTTATACCTGTCTGATTCCATAAGAACCTGTCTTGGAATTGATGCTAATGCTAATAGGCTGATATACCCAACCCTAAGAAAATCACAAAAACATGTTCATTTTGTTACTTAGTTTAGTTTTTTAATTTATTTGTAATGTGTGTCAGTGTCGGACTGTGCTATGTTACTTATTGCAGTTAATGTCATAAAATGAGCTTAAAGTTAATCTAAAATAAGTTGTTTCTGAAAAGATAAAATGGATCATGTCTGAGGTGATCAGGTGGATAAATGGATCATGTCTGAGGTGATCGGGTGGTTAAATGGATCACCTCTAAGGTGATCAGGTGGATAAATGGATCATGTCTGAGATGATCGGGTGGTTAAATGGATCACGTCTGAGGTGATATGGTGGTTAAATGGATCACGTCTGAGGTGATCTGGTGGATAAATGGATCACGTCTGAGGTGACCAACAGGTTTTCATCTAAAAGGGATTATGTCTACGATGATCAAGTATTCATAATGTTTTATCTGGTGTTAAGTGAAACTAAGTGTCGGTTGGTAAAATGGTCAAAATGTCACAAGTATGACTCAATCGCACGACTAAATCATAAGTATGGATCAGTCGTACGAATGGAACATACAAATGAGTTCAATCGTACGATTGGACCATGCGAATAAGCCCAATCGCACGATTGAAAGTGACCGACTATGTCAGACGTCCGAATGAACTTCAATCGTACGATTGGAGATGGACGATTGGGTGAATCGTATGACTCAAGTTCAGTCGTACAACTCAATCATGCGACTAGGCTCAGCCGCACGACTAAGTCATGCGACTAGGCTCAGTCATACGACTGGAAATTGCCCTAGTATAAATACTAGTTGAATCGTTCTTAGTCGCCCATTCACCCAAATCGCCCTTCTCACTTGTACGATAAGACGAAAATCTGCCAAAATTTTCTAAAATCCATACTTAACTTCGATTACTGCATTCTAACATTTGATATTGCACATACAGGTAATATATGTGATGATACTTTGAAATTTCGGACCATGGACATCAAATAGAATGTTTATTTTGACCTAACAGTAACCGTAGCTATAATGAGCAAATGAACCATCTACGCTGAGCTTAACGATCAAATTAATGGTAAAATAGGTTTAGTCTGTCTAATGTGAGTGTAATGAGCCTAAGTTCGACGTTTAACATCAAGTATAGCTCAAAACACAAATTTGAATGGACAAACAGTCGAATGAGCGACTGGACACACTACTGATCTTCAATCGTACGACTAAGCTGTTCGATTGGCTCAATCGTACGACTGAGATGGACGAATGGCTCAATCATACGACTGAACCATGCGTATGAGTTCAGGCGCATGACTGAAGTACACGCATGAGAAGACATGCGACTAAGTCCAATCTCATGACTCAGTCGTACGGATGAACTCAATCGTACGACTAGATCTCAGTCGCACAGTTCAATCGCACGACTAGAACTCAGTCGTTTGTTCAGTCGCCCGACTAAAACAAAACTTTAAAGTTCATTAATTGAAATTACCTATCTTCAATATGTGCTGACGTTTACTTGTTCTGTGTCACAGATGGCGAGCAGATGGCGAGCAGATGGTGAGCAGATGGCATATGAGCACTAAGCACAACATTTGTGCTTATCTAGACTTGACATCCCGCAATTCTGCTGAGTTTGCTGGGATTATCTCATTCTTATGACGATCACGGATCTATCGTGCTATCTCAGCATCTTGCACTCCTTATCTATCGATACAGAAGGCTTTCCGGGAGAACGCGGTGGTAGACCGGTCTACTGATCCCCACACCATCAGGAGTTCAATTTTTGGGGAGGCCATCCAGATCTACGGACGGTTCTAGAGTTCGGGGATGATGCAGACTGCTCTACTAGATTACATCCCCTGACCGTCCGTGGCTGTTTCATGAGAGCCAAGTACTCTGGGGATATCAACACAAGCATGCTCAACAAGAGCAACTTGTGCCCCCAGTTTAAATACTTGGCACATGTACTTCTGAGATGCATCGCATCAAGGAAGGGTGGTTTTGATGAGCTGTCAGACCAGATGCAAAATGCATACGTCACTCTGGTGCTGAACCATCCCTTCAGTTTCTCCAGGATGATCTTCACCTATTTGGTGGAGAACATCGAGACCAAGGGGAAAGAGAGCTTTTGTATGTATCCTCGGTTCATCCAGATGATTATCGACCAAAAGCTCCCCCAACTGCCTAAAGCTCAAGAAGATGCGGTCGTCCTAGAGATTATGGACGACACTACACTGGGGAGGATGAAAGTCTATCGGGGGAAGTAGGTGAAACCCCGGTGAGGAGATTGTTTGGGCACCTGGCCCATGAGGATTACGTAGCGCCAGCTAGGAAAAAGTGGCATCACGATGATAGTGACTCGGACATGGAGCTAATAACTGTCCCTATTGATGATTCTGATGATGATGGCGATGATGGTAGAGATGCTGGTACTGAGACCACTAGTGCAGCTGCTGATGCTATATCTCCACCATCCCCACATGAAGGTTTAGAGACAACTGGATTTCATTAGGGTTTTCAACCCGTGGAAGAAGAAGAAGAGTCAGATGATGAGCCCCTGGTACGAATGGTAGGAAGCCGTGTCGTAGCCACAGAGAGGGGTATTAGGGCGGTTGGTGGACGCAAGGGAGCGTCTGGGAGTTCTACGGCTAACCCATCATACACCCCAGACACTCCCTGCAGCCAAGGGGGAGCATCCAGATCTAAAGGTCTCAGACTCAAACGGATGGCTCAGACCCATGGTAAGAAGCCCAAGCGAAGAAGGTTGACCCAACTCACATCCACCACCACTACCTCAACCACCCCTACTACTTCAACCACTCCTACTACCACAACCACCACTACACCCATTCCACAACCTGTTACCACCATACCACCTACCACTACCATACACTCTACATCACCACCCACTCATATACCACCACCGATCTTCACCACCGCCACAGCTACCAACACTAGCCACCGAGCGGGCCCATCCTCCTTCCCAACAGGATCTCCCTTCCTCCTATTGGAATGGAGGAACAGCTTGCAGCACTGAACATAATGGTGCTGAAGCTGTTAGCTACGGATGAGGAGAAGGCAGCTAGACTTCTTCAGCTTGAGGAGCAAAATGCCTCTCAAGCGAATCAGATTGCCCGACTCCAGGGGCAAAACGTCCTGTCGACTCAGAAGATTAAGGAGTTGGAGTCTGCTAACAAGAAGATTCTGCTAAAGCTGAAGGGGTCACAAGCTGATCCTCTGAAGATAAGGGAGGGAGATGATGATGATGATGATGGTGGAGATGATGATGATGATGGTGGTGATGATGATGAGGATGATGATAAAGAGGATGATGATGAAGATGATGATGAGGAGGGTGATTGAGAGTCTCGAAACAAGGATGGTAATAATGATGAAGGGGATGCGGCTGCATCTGCCTCTGATCCTGAGCAAGAGCAAAGAACAAAAAGGAAACAAGATCAGAGAGCTCCATCGTCTGCACCGCCTACCTCCCCATCTACCGAAGATCCTGCTATGATCCAAGGCAAAGTCCAAGATTAGATGTCTGTTTATTATCTAAATTTTGTACTTGAAATCATGTATCAAATTTTGAGTTATATAAATAAATGACAAGTTAAACCAATATCTGGTATGTGCTTAATGTATACTTACTTGTATTGTGTTTGGTTGTTTCTTAAACACATTCAGTTAAACAAGTTGATGTGCATGACGTTGTGCCCCTTTGACAAATCAAGTCAAAATTGACAATGATTCTCGATTTGCAAGGGATAGTATAGTGATCTGTCAGTTACAAGGATAAAGAGGGAGAAATAATACATGATCTAACAGATGAATAGATTGCTTAACTGTTCAGTCTAAATCCAGACGAGCTGATAAAGGATGCTCCAGAGGTCGATGTAGTAAGTTATGAGGAGGTGCAGGATGTCGACGAGGTAGAGATTGAGGATGTGACTGCTGATCATTATCCCAGTATACTAACGCTGAAGGCGAAGTACTACCGGATCTGGGATAAACTTTTGACAGCAGTGTATTTGATAAGGTTGAGGAGATGACTGCTGCAAAAGCAGCTACGACAGAAAATCCTCAGGAAGATGATGCTGACCTCGCATCAAAAAAGGCTGAGTGGGTAGCCTGCCTTGAAGAAATGAAGAAACAGCACGTGCCAAACAAGTCAAATGCCTACACCAAGCTCTACAAGGTAAAGAAGCATCAGAAGGAGTCTGGCAAGATTATCAGCTGGGCATACTTTGAGGATCTCAAAGTATATGCTGTCAAGAGGGAGAAGGGAATAGAGTATTTCAGATTCCCACACGATCTGAAAACTCTCCTTGGATTTGAGCTTAATTGTCTAGCCAACTTGAGCCTCCTGTATGCTGTTTCAGGAAAGATATCGGGATGGTTTGAGACGGCTCTGAAGAAGGAGTATCATACGAGGTGGGTCAATTTCAAACCTCAACAGCCCAGAAGGTTGATTCATAAGACAGAAGATGACCCCACCTCAGGAAGACCAAAGGTGGTCTTGAGATGGCACCCTCCGCGCATAATGTCGTGCATTCCACTGAGGGAGATGCCACAAGATTTTGCACCCCATTTTAAATGGTGGTATTATGACTGGCGCACTGTTGAGGCCGTCATAGTTTTGGATAAAGAAGGGAAGGTCTGTATTCGACCCTATGTGGCTAACTAACTTGTCTACTTCAGATGTCTACATCTTGTACAAGTGGCCATTATTTTGACACACAGGATATAGTGCAAGCACTTCAGTTCCAACACGTTATACGTATAGGCTTCGCACTGAACATTCATGTTAGGGTTTCACGAGAGGAAAGAGTAAAGAGATATGAAGAGTTCCAGAAGGAAGTCAAAGTTTAGATAGAACTAGGACCAAGGGGGAGTTTGTTGGTACACATGTCCCTAGTTCTAGTCTAGTGATCTTAATGTAATAGACTTTCATCTTGTAACACATATGTAATGTTGATTCTATGAAATGAAAAACTCTTTTGTGAATGTTTGTTGATTGTTTAATTCTATATTTATTACTATTATGTATTGTTACATGAATATATGAACATGTTATATAGGCTTACAGTTGTTAGACATGTTCTGAATCATTAAAGGTTCAAGAATGTGTTTAACTAAGTAATCTGATTCAGTCGCACGACTGGACCATGCGAATGGGCCAATCGCACGACTGAAGCAGGTGATTGAGACAATCGTACGGTTGAGTCATAAGACTGACTCAGTCGTACGAATGAATCAGTCGTATGACTCAGTCGCACGACTGAGCCAGTCGCTTGGCTCAGTCGTACGAATGAAGACTGTAACCTATAAATACCACTTAATTTGTGAAAAAAGTGACACTTCGATAATTGACAACCCTAGTCGTCTCAGTTCGCAAAGAGCGTCCCTTCCAACTTCACAGAGCGTTTCAGATCATTCCTACTTCATTATTAACGTTTTCTAATCGTTAGGTTTGATCCGGATAACATTCTCCCTGATTGGATCGCCAATCAAATAGAATTCCGCGCTATTTGATTCGGTTTCACGTAGAATCAGTTAGTACTCCGTACGTACATGGTCCTAACAAATGCTATTTAGACAATATTAATTGTAAAGAGATATTTGGACCAATATTAATTTACTAATTATTATTTAAAATCCATTTTAATAGGAATAAAACCTAAAATAATCCTTGTTAAAATGTTTTTAAAATGATATTATTTAACTTCTGAAAATTACAGGGAATTATTTGGTGTCTAAAAAATTTTAAGTTTATAAAATTCATTTTTTATTTATTAAAAAATTTCTATAATTAAATAAAGGGTTAAAAAGCCTAAAAGAAAATGTTTGAGGGTGCCCGGGTTCGAACCCGGGACCCCAAAGTCGAGATGGAAGTTGGTAACCAGGGAACTAAGGCTCTTAGCCCCGGTTTAATTGGGTTTTAAAATCTTAAAACATAAACCGAAAGCAAACCCCCAATCCCTTATGAACCCTAATTCGACAATCCCAAAATTGAACCTTAATTCGATTATTTAAGAGCCTGTAGTCATGGGGCTTTTGTTCCCCATGGAGAGACGAGTGGCTAGGTGTATTCAATTACCCGATTCGATTTGAAACGATGTTAGGGACAAATGAAGAATAAGCCGCGGCTGTAAGTATCTAATGGATGAGCAATCTTCAATGGTAATCAAATTAAACTTATGGGTAGCTTCGAGTGACAGTTTAGACTGAAAACCCCTTATCAATTTCAATTTAGATGGGTTGGAATTGGATTTCAACAAGGTTGCAGATCGCGACTTAGAAGGAATCGAACAGGAAAGCAACTGTGCTAGACTGTTGACCTTATGGAGTAGTCTGACCCTGGGAAAGAGACTGTCATTGCTGCCGAGAATCAACATCCTGTGCTGGGTGACTGGAATCCTCTGAGGTCAGCTGAACAGGCTGACAATCGCCAGAAGATGCTGAGCAAAGCTACTTGAAGCGTGAGGCTGATCCGTAACATCAACTGCAGAAGAATGCGGTTAGAGTTGTGTGGGTTTCAGGTGAAATTGATAGATGTAAATGATTATGTTTAGTTAGATGATTGCTTATATTGGATTAATTAGATTATAATTAGGATTTAAGGGTCGAACGGTTATGGCGTTCAATGTCATCGGTTATACGATGATTAAAGTAGTTACCGATGATTTAAACACAATTAAGTCACACATTTAAGTTCGAATCACGCACACAAAACGCTTTGGACCGGCTTAGGGCTTCAAAATCGAGTATTTTGGGCGATTTGGACATCGCCGGAGCTTGCCGAAGCTCCTACCGGTGGTTAGCCGGGATTACGAGGAGAGAGAAGGAGATTTGTTTTTTTTCAAAATGTTAAACATATGGCCCCTCAACTTTGCAACTCTATTATTTCATGATTAAACCTCTATTTAAAGTTTATTAAATTGACAAGCTAATGTCACACCCCGGGCCCAGAGAGGCGGAACGTAACGATTAGTAAACAATAACAAAATGCAGTGGAAACTAAATGGTTTATTACAATGCAACTTGCAGCATTACATTAGAATGTTGGCTTAGTTTCAATTCACAAGGTGCCTAAATCTACAGTCCATAGGTGTCATGATCAATCTGTTGGTAAATGTTTCTTGATGCTTCAGTAACTAAGGCTTCTAGGCTTGACTTTTGTCTTCAATGTCTGCCCTCACTTCTTGCCTCGGATTTAAGTATCTTCTATAGCTTAACTATTCTCCCTAGCTGTACCTGAAGACATGCTCAAAAAGATTTTTTGTCAACATAAAGTTGGTGAGTTCAAGTGCTTACAATTTAAAAGCAAAAAGCTTATGAAAAGTTTCATTTGATTTTAAAATAATCATTTTTGTTTCAATCATCGTGGGGTATCACAATCAACCCTGCACTCGGTCCCCGGTTGGCCGTTTCTAAACTTGTGTTTAACCGGATATTCCCGAAGGAAGGAACCAAGCCTCAAAACAGTGAACCATACCTGCTAGGATGGTTCACCATAGTTTCTTAATCAAAACCTGTTACATGCCACATACGATCCCTCAGGATCTCAGTGGGGTACCTCCTTGTGGCGGGAGCCACTGTGTATGGGGGATTCCCCAAATAGATCTATCCACATAAAACAAGCGGTTCACAAAAGAATTAATGATCATGATATAAGTATCAGCAGGTATCCATAAGTCCCACATACAAGCATCAAGTAAAGCATAATCATAGTTCATAAAACAATAGAGCATGTTTCATCCCAAAAACAGTAAGTAAAAGGGGATCACTAGAACTCACTTGGTGTCCTTATATAAATTCAGAGCTCGATAAAAAAAAGTGTTGATCATCCACAAAGCAATCCTAACTAGAACATATAAGATTCACGTTTAGAATTAGCATGATGTTATTACATGCGTGTAGTTGAGCTCTTTAGTTGTCTTAAGGTTGGTGATTAGTATCCTTAGTGTATCTTAGCTTCTTGTGTATTTGTTAATTGTCATGAATTAACTCGTGTACATTAGGTTAGTTAATGCACTTAATCAAGAATTCAGTCTTAGCATGAAGAATGTAGAAAATCAATTTATATCATGGATTCCAAATCTTTATAAATAACTTGCATTAACGATGTAAGTAATATATAATGCTTCAAGCGATGTTCATAATGTTCGCGTTTATATCATATTTGTTAACTCGGTTGACGCTAACTAATCCAATTATTGATGATGGTTAACGATATCTTGTATACAAAGAGTGTTACAATTAATATTTATTTCAATAACAATGAGATGACCGACAATTAATAACAACAAGATGATGGATCATTATAGCGTTTTACGTCTTTTATCTTAAATAAAACATGTAGGCACCGGTTAACCTAAATGTTCATTGTATAAATATTTAAATGCACAATCGTATTTGTATGATTTACATCTCTAAGTCTTCTTAATGATTATATGTTACACGAAATAAACTTATTTGTAACATCTATTACAATATATAACCATTTCTAAAAATTTAATGCTTTATATATTTTATCTAGGTTGATTTCTAATAAATAGCGTTGCTATTTAAATCTCGGGTCCAAACCATCCATTTAAATCAAACATTTATAACAAGTGACGTTCGTTTTCGTTTATAATTCACATATTTTATAATTTATGCCTTTTATATAATTAGAGCTCAATAATACGTATGCAAATTATAATTCAATTTCAACGCGTTGCGCGTGCGATATTACCTTCCACTCGTTATGTATTCTAACCCACACGTCCTCACCATGTTCTTGTTGTTGGCTATCCGTTGACCTCGGTTGACCGTGCTTGACCAGAACCCTACCTTACCATTTTAAACATATTTGGCTCAACACAAACAAGTTAATATATAATCTCCATACTTATACGTGTAAGGATGTTTAGCGCACGGTTATACCTAACGTTTCCATATCGTGTCCTAGAACTCGCTTGTTCCGACCCGCATCGCGTTGACTGTCCATTGACCATTTTGACCAGCTTTGACTGGGGTTTAACCTAACCAATACACACAAAGATTACATACAACACTACAACATTGATATCTCATAACCAACCGTAACTAAACCGCAACATACGTTACCAACACCTTGGTTATAACTCGTACCGCCATTATTCACCACTTGCAGCCACTGTCCACCATGGCTAGCCAC
This sequence comes from Flaveria linearis, assembly GCA_024085815.1. NCBI lineage: Eukaryota > Viridiplantae > Streptophyta > Magnoliopsida > Asterales > Asteraceae > Flaveria > Flaveria linearis. The sequence goes on along the minus strand of CM044008.1, from coordinate 73,344,348 downwards.
TGGCCGCCACCGGCTGCCCCTTGGTCGGCCCGAATCCTCGCCGGATACAACCCAACGTCACCAAATCCCCCGAGTCTTGTCTAGAATCTAACATGCATCCATAATAGCAGCCTTAGATCACCACCACTAACCTCTACTAACATCATCACCTTCGGTTTACACTTCCATCACCAAAACACCCACCGTCCGTCGCTTAACAACCCCTATCGCAACCACACCACGGCTACCGTCACCATCACCACTATCGCAAGCCTCAACCATGATCTTTACCACCGCCTTAGGCGGCCTAAACCCTAGTCAACACCGCCACCATCGTGACATCTGCCTTCATCACCATTAGAACCCGACAACCACTACCATAATTACCACCATCACAGACCATCACCACTGTAGCAGCCGTCACCGGCAGCCACCCGAGCTGCACCATCACCACGGCCATCAACTACCACAGCCATCGATAACCAGCCGCAGCCACCTTCACCACCCGCAACCATCCTCATCGTCCCGTCTGTCGACCAACACCACCGCCGCTGGCACGACCCATTCACCCGACCGGCAGCAGCCCCAATCACCACAGGTCACCGACACCTCTAACCACAACCCACGCCACTGCTAACGTCACGCCACCGCAACCATCTCCACCTACCTAGCTCCAATCGACACCACCATTAACACCTCCAAAACCCCCCTGCACCCATCGCTTCTTCCTTCGATTCCCATCGCTATGTTGCGTTTCGGGAGAAATCAAGGCCTCCACAGTGATCAGGGCAGCGAGGGGAGTCCGGTACGGTGTGGCACTCGCCACCACTCGCCAGAAGGAGTCGCCGGTGGCCGGAAAACCGGCCGGAGTTCGAAGGGGGGGGGTTTGTGGCTGCCCCTCTCTTCCTCTGTCAAATTTGTTTTCTAAAACCCTAAAATAGTGAAAAAGGTGTTTATATAGTGGGGTTATGGAATGGGTTCGTTAATGGGTCGGACACGCTCGATTAAATTGCACGTAACGTTAAAACTTTGCTTCTCGCTAGATTCCATTATAGAAAACGTCATACATATTCCGAGATTAATAATTTTATCGTATTTAAAACATGCCGGAAAAACCAAACGAGTTGTAATTTATCGCGTATTTAACACGTTAAACGGTTTTATACGTTTTTATCGAATGAGCGATATTATGATCATTTTAGTATCAAATTATATGCAATTAAGTATTAAAATGATATTTTGCGTGTTAACTTCCCATGTTAGTCGCGTTAAAACTTTATCTGTCGAATTCTAGGGTTTGACCAAATCGTGACCCGGTTCACATCATGGTCGCATTTCGAAACGCATTTATTCTGGATAGCGTATCACTCCCCTAATTTAATAGGTTATGATAATAAACAATGACTAGATGAATAATTATGATGTTACGGGGTTCGGTTGACGTATCAGATGTCAGTAAATGCCGGCGAAAACCGGTGTTCGCGTTTCACTTACGTATCTCCGATGCTTGTGCATGATTGATGAAAAATCTTTTAGCAAGCATTATTTACTTTATTGTTAGGATCAACAATGATTATGATGGGATGACAAGCCATTATAAGAATTTATGAATGAATTTAGACGTTAGAACGCGTTAGATTGCCGGATTTTACCCGGTATGGGTTCCGAATCTGTTTTTAATTTGGATCTTTCCATAATTATTTCAAATCACATAATAATTCATTGTTTCATGGTTTCTCATTTAATTAGTTCGTAAACATGCATATGGGCCTTAAATGGGCCTTGTTATAAGTTCGGGCCCTTATTGGGCTTATTGGGCCTAATAGGCTAGTTTCGTTTTGCAAGGTTTCTTTGGTATGCCCAAATCAATCCGGACCTTTATTGGGTCCTATAATACGTTAAGCTTTCTAATTGGGCTAGATTTCAGAGGTGTTACAGCCAACCCCCTTAACTTTCTTAATTTAAGTTTTAAGTAATTTTTAAGTTTGATATTATTGATGACATTATTATTATTGTTGCTATTATTCCTAGTTAATATTATTATTATCATTGTTATTATTATGATTATTATAATTATCATGAACTAATTAACATTATTAAATTTCAAGTTAAAGAATTAAAGACATAAGCAACACATGAGTTTCGTAAATAACAATAATGGTCCTTACAAAAATTAGCGACGTTAACTTTTAATTAACACCAAAATACTGGATGTTACACCTAATGTTTCAATTAAGAAATTAAATCTACTAAATCAAAGGCTTTATTGAATAAATCAGCAAGCTGGATTTTGGTATCCACTTTGATCAACTTGATCAAACCCTTTTTTGAGCAATCTCTCAGAAAATGGTATCTTATCTCTATATGTTTTGTTTACTATGTTGCACTGGATTAGCAGTTATAAACATAGTTGCTGAGTTATCTATATGAATTGGTGTTTGAAGAAAATTGTACTATAATCAAGTAACTAGTTTTGCAACCATAAAACTTGAGAGCAACCAGCTAAAGCAACTATGTACTCAGCTTCAGCTGTGGATACTGAAACATTTGTTTGTTTCTTGCATTGCGAAGAAACAAACCTTGGTCCTATAAATTGACATCCACTTGTTGCCAATTTTCAATTGTTGTTACATCCTCCAAAGTCAATATCTGAATAGGAGTAGAGATTGAATTCTCCTTATTTGGGATACCAAGGCCCAAGACATGGCTTCCCTTTAAGATATCTGAATATCCTCTTCACAACATTCATATATGATTCCTTTGGATCTGATTAGTACCTTGCAGAAACACAAACAACAAACATAATGTCAGGTCTGCTTGTAATTAACTACATTAATGATCCTATCATTGATCTATATAATCTTTATAATACAGATATCCCTTTAGGATCAGGTACAATCTTATCTATTGTTGATGCTGGTGTTTTGCATGAAGATGTATCAGCAAGAGAGTATTTCTTTAGTATTTGATGAATATATTTTTCTTGGTTGATGAATATGCCATCTGGTTTCTGATGAACTTGTAATCTAAGGAAGAATGTTAATTCTCCCATAGAGTTCATCTGAAACTTAGATTTCATCATTTCTTCAAAATCTTCATACAATCTCTTGTTTGTTGATCCAAATATAATGTCATCTACACATATTTGAACCACCAAGAGATGTTGATGTTCATGCTTGAGGAAGAGAGTCTGATCTATTGTTCCTCTCTTATATCCATGCTTTAGCAAGAAGGATGATAATGTCTCATACCATTTCCTTGGAGCCTAATGAAGTCCATACAAAGCATTGTCAAGCTTGTATACCATGTGAGGGTAATCTGGATCGTCAAAGCCTGGAGGTTGAGCAACATAGACCTCTTCATCAATTTTACCATATAAGAAAGCACATTTAACATCCATTTAGTAAACTATGAATTTCTTATACGAATCATAGGCTAGAAAAACTTTGATAGCTTCAATCCTTGCAATAGGAGCAAAGACTTTATCATAGTCTATTCCTTCTTCTTGAGTATAGCCTTGAGCTATTAGCCTTGCTTTGTTTCTCACAATGATTCATCTGTCATCTTGAATGTCTTGAAAAACCATCTTGTAGCGATTGGATATTGGCCTTTAGGCAAGTCAACTAGATTCCATACTTTCTGCTTTCTGAATTGTTAAAGCTCCTCTTGCATAGCTTTAATCCAGCTATTATCTTTAAGTGCACCTGTTATGTTGGGTGGATTGACTTGAGATAGAAAATAGGAGAAGAGACAAATGTTGGCTACTCCACCTTGTCTTTTTGTGGTTCTTTCATGAAGATCACCAATTATATTTTCAATTGGGTGATTCTTATGAATTCTACTGGTTGGTATAGTCTCAATAGGAATGGAGGTTTCCAAGTTGGTCATGTGTGGTGATGGAGATTGATTCAGCTATGATGGAGAATTAACAAAATAGTCAAATTCTTCTACATGTTGGTCTGAGGTTGAATGATATCCACCTTCCTGATTTTATGCTTCGGCAGATATAGTCTGAACTTTCATAGGTGTTACAGTAACATCTCCAGATGAAGGTTGTAGATCTGCTGATGCTGTTAGTGGACTTGGTGGTTGTTTTGATGGATTTGGAACTTCAGTTGAAGGAACTTGGGCATATCCAGATGTAGATGGAGTATCTACGAATGCAATGAATCTAGTGCAAGTGGGAGATTGTTGGATCTTATATGCCCAAGACACATACAAGATTGATGTGGTTAGTACGTTATGATCCAAGTTAGGTCATACCCAATAACAAGCAATACAAACACCAATTAATATTTATTTGTTGATAAGATCAAAAAAATAAATACTTACACCAATTTAGAAAATGGGTTTTCTAAAACGTTGCTTTTGTAAAAGAACAACATTATGTGGATAATTTGGTCATGAGAGATTGTTTGTTTCATTATTTAAATTGGTTAAATAATAACAAATAAAAATGTGTTATTGTTATAAAATTAAAATAGGTTTTAATTTTATATAACTAATGGTTGAAAGAATGAATTATATAAAAGTTTCATAATGGGGGGAAACCTTTTTGGAACCCCATATTTGGCCGCCCAAATGGCATAGGGCAACTCAATTTTGTCTTGGATTTTTCAAGACTTCATTCATTCATTCACTCAACCATTATTCTACACATTCTCTCTCACACACAAAGCAATAAATTCTCTCTTAGAACAAAGCATATTTTCGGATTCAAGAGGAAAAATAGGGCTGAAAATTCGGATTTTGGGCAGCTCTTAAGGATCTTCTTGGCTGATTTGGTTTGTTTCACAAGGGGTTTTATCTTGGTGCTCTTCTTCCTAACAAGATTGGGTGTTTTGTTTAGGCTTGTGGGTATACAAGTTTGAGGTCTTCTCCTTTGAAGGCTAGCCACTCAAGAACATCATCTTCTTCAATCTTTTCATCTACAACATTGTGTTCAAGAAAGGTTGTTTCTATGAACACCCTATGGTTGTTATGTTTTGTTTGATAGCATATTATTTCACATACATTTTGATCCTTATTCTTGGGTTTTGTTTGTGGTTTAAAATGGTCAAATTTTCAGATTATAAACCATATGTTAAACTCCATTTTTCGCTGCGTTTTTATAGTTTAAATGGTTAAACTAGCTTGTTTTACATGTGACAAAACCCAACAATGGCATCTAGAGCCGGTTATGTGGAATATGTGCTTCAAAAGTTCTTGAAAAATTAGATTTCATGGACTTTTTCAACCCATTATGGGCTGATTTGTTATGGATGATGGAATCCCTTACGTTTCAAGGTTTAGTCTTGCATGCTTTAGTGTAAACCTTGAAAGATTTACATCAAATGGTTGATTGTGTTGTTTGGACAAACCTTAAAATTTGAGTTCATGTTGGCTGAAATTTTAGGGCTGAAATAAGGGATTCATTGATGATCTTGGATGTTGAATATATTTCATATTTTGGTGCATAACATAGCCTTGGCCTTATGCGTTTTGGTTTTGGTTGGTTGTGACTTGTCATGTTGATTTTGATTCTTGAAAGGGTTGTAATATTTATGTTGGTAATTTGGGTTGTAATTATTTATTCATTTGGTGTAACACCCAGAAAATTCTGTTTGGAGAGTCATGCGATTGGGGTATCCATACGCATGAATGTCGCACGACTGGAGCTCCATACGCATGAAAGTCGCACGACTGGAGCTCCATACGCATGGAAGTCGCACGACTGGAGTGTTCAATCGCATGGAGCTCAGGCGACTGGAGTGCCCATATGCTTGGAGCTCGGGCGACTGAACTGTAGCATTTAAGGGAGAGGGCAGCCCTTACCCTCTCCCCACACTCACAAGCATTAGCCATAGAGAGAAAGAAGAGAGAAAAAGGGAGAAGAGGAGAAGAAAGCTTGGTTCAAGCCGGTTCGAGAGTGCAAAATCGATGTGTAGCGAGTTAAATCAAATCTCTACTCGACGGGATCATTTAGGTGAGTCCTAGGACCCCTCATTTACTTGTTTTCAACCAATATTTGGGGCTGGAACACATCTCAAAACTATTTTTGGGTTTTGGGTGTTTAACCCGTGTATGTATGTATGTGTATGTGTATGGTGCGTTTAGGGCTTGATTTCAGGCTTGGATAGGCTTCAATAAGGTCGAGGTATGTTTCCCTATGGATTAGAAGGGTTGATTTGAGCTCAAATGAGGTCTGGAAGGGGTTTGAAGGCCAAATGTCATGGCTGCAGTTCGGGATGAACTACAGTCGCTGCCCAACTAGGGCTAGGCGACTGGAGGGCCAATCGGTCGACTGAGGGACGACTGAGGTTCAATCGCACGACTGAGGCTCAATAGCACGGCTGGGGATTTAGTCGCATGACAGGTCATACGACTGAGAGCCCAGTTGCATAGGTGCTCAGTCGCACAGGTTCATTCACACGACTGAGAGCCCAGTCACATAGGTGCTCAGTCGCACAGGTGTCCAATCGCGCTACTTAGGGTTTAGTCGCATTGGAGCCCATTCGCATAGAGTTCATTCGCACAATTTGGTGTTCATCTGCATCGGTGCTCATCCGCATTGGTCCAATTGCATAGTGTTTAGTCGCGTGGAGGCCATGCGACTGAAGGGTGCCCAATCGCCCAAATAGGCCTGTTGTGTATGAGGAGAGATATAGTTCAATAACTGGCCTTCGGGAAAAGAGCAAGGGTAAGTAATGGTGTGATAGATCCCGTAGGTACATGTGAGATAACCATCGAGGCATAGAAGTGATGCTGGGCACGACGATGATAGTATTGCATGTATATGCATGATGTATGTATGTTAAGTATGATGAGGCCTATATAATGCTGATGGCTGATGACTTGTAAATGTCAAAGTTCTTGGTATCGATTTATGTTCATCTTTTCCGTAGGCATGTTAAGTACGATGTTGCCATGATAGATGGTGATGACTGATGATTTGTAAATATCAATGTTCCTTGTTTCGATGTATGCTTATCTTTCCATATCTTTACGTGTATTGTTTATGAATGAATGAAAAGTATTATGTAACGCAAAGAGAAAGATAATAAAGAGGAACATGATGAATGAATTCATGCACTAACGTATGAATGAACGAACATAAAGCTAGTGAGCGTATGTATGAGGTGAGCGACTCTGTGTCGCAACAAACTCGAAAGAGGTCCTTATTGCATACTCCGGTACTGTGCCAGTCTTCGGACATGAGTCAGGGGTTTGTTAATCAGGCCCCGGCACAGTATCAGTCTTCGGACATGAGTCGGGGGTATTGCATGGGATGAGATAGTGAGGTGAGCAACTTTGTGTTGCAACAGACTCGGATAGAGTTCAATCCAGGTGATTGACTCAAACGGGATCTTTGTCGCGTATCCCGGTGCTGTGTCAGTCTTCGGACATGAGTCGGGGGTTTGTGAGCAGGCCCCGGCACATCATCAGCTTTCGCGCATGAGCCAGGGATATTGCAACAGACAGGATCTAATTGGATGAGTAGAGGATCGCATGCTCCAGTACTGTGTCAGTTTTGGGACATGAGTCGGGGGTTTGTGTACAGGCCCCGACACAGTATCAGTCTTTGGACATGAGTCGGCTGCGAAAACCCACGTAGCAGGAACCCACAGCCTCCACCTCCAAATCCAAAGTCCCCACCAAACCAAAAACCAAAAAGAAGCCCAAAAAGGCTACTCAGGGAAATGAGTCCCCTGAGGATGCCCCTGCAACACAAATGCAGGATGTGGCTGCTGGTTCGATTTTCCCAGCAGCTACCACGACTCCACCCACCACAACCGCACAGGTTTCCTCTCAACAGGAGCCTGATGCAACAACTTCTGGGGCAACCACACTTCTGGGGTCTATCTCACTTGAGAAGACTGCCATTGAAAAGCACAGTCCTCCCCCTGTGCACACTGCTTCGAGCCCATCTACTGATGAGACCACCCCACAAAGCCCTTCATTGACAATAGCCAAAGTGCTGACACATCTGAGCACTCCACCCTCTCCCTAGAAACCCATCACAACTGGGGAGACTCCAACCGAAGAGGGGGTGGATACAAGTGCCGGTGGGAGCCCACAGCACAGAGAATCACAAGTCCAATCTCCCAGTGTGGCTAGGGAGATAGGACAATCTGGTGAGGCTGCCACTTCCTCTGCATCAACATCTGAGCAGGGTGAAGCTGGTAACATCAATAAGACCTCACCAGAGGCAACTGCCGATGATGAATCCAATCCGGAGGCTGGAAGTCCCCAGTACCATGAACAAGGGGCACATGCTATTACTGAGCCACACTCAGAGCATGTACATCCTGACATTGTCAGGAGGTCAGGTGATTCAGTTCATATTGATGATGACCTGAGCTTCTTCTTCGACGTTGTAGCTCACAACACTATCTTAGAGGATGAGATAAGTAGACTCAAAGAGCTGCTTGCTCAGATGACTCAAGATAGAAGTCCATCTGCCACCACAACCCCACAGATGGCACCTTCACCCGAGGGTCTCACAAACAATGAGCCACTCCCACAAACTCGGCCACCAGCCCCTGCTTCTGGCACTAGCTCTCAGGGTCAGGACCCCCCTGAGCAGCTGGATGCTATCCTCCAGAAATCCCTGCCTCTCATCACACCCATACTAAAAGATATCGTCATTCAAACCATTGATGAGAGGCTTCCCACTTATATCCAACCTATGGTGGAGGTTGCAATTACTAAGGCGCTTGCTGATAGTCAAACCCCAACCAATGCACCCAAAAAGGGGGAGACATTAGTGCAAGCCCAGAGGAAGAGGGGAGAGGAGGAGTTAGAGGCAGAGAAAGAGGTGGTGGTTGAGAGGGAGAGGGCTGAGGAGAGTAGTAGGGTGAGGGAGAAAGGGAAGAGGAAAGAGAGGGAGGTTGAGCATATAGAAGTGGCTGGAATCCAAAAGGATTTCAGTGTCACTTATAAGAAAAAGGGAGAGGACGGAAAGAAGGTGGCTGACTCTGATCTAGCAGCCCTTGTCAAGGAGGCTGATGCTGAATAGAGCAAATCAATGGACTCTGCCATTGCTCAGCTGTTCAGGCAAGGCTTTGACAAGGACACTCCCATGCTAGATCAGGAGCTCAGGAAGATGGAGACTAGGTAGATCGAACACCGATGGTCTACTTATAGCCAAGAGGACAAAAAGAGACTCGAGGCTATGAGTAGATTCATTTCGAAGTATCTGGGCAGGCCAGTCCTTGATGTTAAAGCATGGACCAGGGACAGAATCTTGGCTATAGCCGCCAAGATCTGTTCAGCTGGTGATTTCACCAAAGGACTGGTCGCTGAGGCCCTCTCCGAAGCCGGTGCTGGGAACAGGACACTGCTGGCAAAACAGACCAAACCATCACTCATCTCTAGATTGCTAGCAGTGCCTGCCAACATTCCCACACCAACCACCAAACCACAACCCACAAAACCAACCCTTCACCATCAAAACCCGCAGCCAATGATCCACCCTTGAAGAAGAAGAGAAGGGTGTTGAGGCTGCAAGAAGAAGAAGAAGAGGAGGATGAGGAGGATAGTCTGCCCATTTCAGCAGTTATCTCTCTACCTAAAGCCAAACCACAAACCATCACTCCCCCCTCACAAATGGACACTGTGAGGGTAAAACTAGAAGAAGAGGAGTAGCAAAGATTGCACGATAAGGCAATGCTGAAAAGCATTGACAAATCATATGCTGCTTCTACTTCTATCATGAATATGAAGAAGGAGGCTCTGAGACACTTCACTCTTAAACAAACCTTTCAATATGAAAAGGAAAGAGAAAGCCTATAGAGCCAACCAATCACCCCAAACAATGCTAGATAATAGGGTGATTAGGAAAGGGTTGGTCTATAAGAGGCTTGAGAACTTCCATAGGGATGAGCTCAACCTGTTGTTGGAGGGAAGACATCCTGATGAATTTGCATACAGGAAAGTCACAACAGTTGAGCTCAAAAATGGAAAACAGGCCAAGTACATCTCAGAGCTGTACGGCTGGGAGGGGTTGTTCGAAGGTGAGCCTGAAGACCTAACCAAAGAAGAGCAAATGATCTTTCTTCAGGCCTACACCCGAGAATCCTACCGGCTAGTACATGGGAGGTAGATCTCATGGATGAGACAACAGCTTTGTGTCCAATTCCCCAAAACAGAGCTCCCATCCATACTCAGCCAATCAAACCTTAGAGACTACCTCTCAGTACAGTGCTTATCTGGGTCAACTTCTAATCTGATCTAGAAGAAAATAGACCAATATTTCTGCCAACAATAAGTGGGACAACAAATAATTAGAGGTTTTGGCTGCATTGGTTCAGGGGGAGATCTGTTGGACTAAAAGAACCAATGAGCCAAGATCAGGAAAACCTCTAAGTCCCACATGCCACTGCAACAACTGCTGAAGACTCCCATCAGCTGTTCTGACAAAGTCTGAAGATCAAAGAACTGAAGAACAACAGCTGAAGACTCTAAAGTACTGAAGACAAGTACTGAAGTCTGAAGTACTGATCATACAAGTACTGAAGACTTCAAGTACTGAAGACAAGTACTGAAGAATCAAAAGCTGAAGAATTGAAGAACTGAAGACCTTCTATTGAAGCACAAAGTCTGAAGACAAAGACTGAAGACAATAGCTGATGACATCTACTGAAGTCATCAGCTGTTACATCATCTGAAGCCAAGTCTGAAGAACAAGTGCTGAAGACTCAGAGTTTGTCACAACAACTGAAGAAGTCTTCTTCAGTTGTTGTGATGGTTTTTCCCTTTCAGTAGTTTATTTTGTTTTAGTAGTTGTACAACAGCTGAAGAGCTTGTTCTTCAGCTGTTATAGTATCAGTAGTTATAAATGACTGAAGAGTTTGTTCTTCAGTCGTTGTAGGCTTTCAGTAGTTTACTTTTGTTAGTACTTGTAATAGGAACACTTTTGTAAGAAGATGTCAGCTGTTGACATCTTCAGTAGTTTTATGTTCCGTCAGTTGTAATTTTAATAATCGGTTGATGTCAGAGAAAGGACATCACCACCATCCTTTTGCCGCCTATAAAAGGATGGTGAACCATGCTGTTTTAATGGCCGAAACGTGTTGAGCAATAGAACAATTAATTTTTCGCAGAACTCTTTTCTCTCTCTATGTTTATACTTTTACTTGCAATATCTTTTATGTTCTTGCTATAATTGCTAATTAACGTGCTAAATCCGCTGCAAACCAATCTGATTGATCAAACGAGTGGCTGAGATCCTGACAAGGTCTAGCGGGATGGTTGTACGACGGGTGGGAGGCGATGGCGATAACGGGCAAGGTGGAGGAGCGAGCCTATGTTAAGAAGGGGAAAGGAAGGCGAGATAGTGATGGTGGAATGGTGACTGAAGGTAAGGTGATGAGGATCGATGATCGAGAGAGGAAAACAAGAAAGGGTGAGGAATGCAAAAAGTGTGGTAGGGGTAACGAAGGGGAGTGCAAATGGGGACATAACATCTGTTTTCAGTGTGGGAAGGAAAGTCACAGGGCAAGGGAGTGCCGCGTGGCTAAGTGCTACAATTGCGGTGAGACTGGACATCTGAGCAGGGATTGTAAGAGGTCAAAGGCGGGAAGCTCCGGTGCGAGGAAGGAGAACAGAGAGTGAAGGCTACAGCTTTTGCCATGGCCAGGAGGAGGGTAGAGCGGACTCCGACTGGACGACAGGTACGTTTCCGGTAATTTAATTTTTGTGCACTTATGCCTTGAATGCGATGCTAGTAGTAGTTCGTTCCTACTGCCTTCTGTTGTGAGTTGCATGTTAGGAGAAGGAACATTGATGAGCACCTTCGATGTAGATATTACTATTAATGGATTCACTAGGTTACTTGATGCCCTAAAGGATTGCGGGATGCAATTGAGAAAGATGTGTCACCCGTTGTCTGAGGAACAGTTTCAGCCTGTGATTGGTTCATTGAACGGCAACGTACGCATAGTTTCGACGTTGTAACAAACTAGTAGAATGGGAGGTCGGAAACAAAAGAAAAAGATAAATTTGGTTTGGGCCACCAAAGAAACCGATTTGCCTATCAATCATAGTGTACCTGTAAGGAACCTGAGGAGAACCGATCTCGGTGCAGTTATAGTTGGAACAACACATAGCACGATTAATGAATGCCTTTCTCTTCAGTTGTTTGGTTTGCCAGATGGTCATTTTTCATACATAAAGCATATCAAACAAGGCGTGTGGTGTTTCTTTTAATTATAGTGACCGTACTCTATATGGCATAGTTGAGGCCGCAGGTCCTGGTCAACTGAACATTGATCAGTATGCATGGGTTGCCGACAAAGATAGTCAAAGGTGGACCAGAAGTCGTAAGTTGATAAACGATGTAGAGCGATAGGATTCCAGGTGAGAGACTTCAAAAGAGATGAGACAATATTGCCCGCAAAGATTCAAGGAACAACAGGTTTCGGGGACGAAACCCGTTTAAGGGGGGTGGACTTATAACACCCGAAAAATTCTGTTTGGAGTGTCATGCGACTGGGGCATCCATACGCATGAAAGTCGCACGACTGGAGCTCTATACGCATGAAAGTCGCGCGACTGGAGCTCCATACGCATGGAAGTCGCACGACTGGAGTGTTCAATCGCATGGAGCTCAGGCGACTGGAGTGCCCATACGCCTAGAGCTCGGGCGACTGAACTGTAGCATTTAAGGGAGAGGGTAGCCCTTACCCTCTCCCCACACTCACAAACATCAGCCATAGAGAGAAAGAAGAGAGAAAAAGGGAGAAGTGGAGAAAAAAGCTTGGTTCAAGCGAGTTTGAGAGTGCAAAATCAACGTGTAGCTAGTTAAATCGAAACTCTACTCGACGGGATCGTTTAGGTGAGTCCTAGGACCCGTCATTTACTTGTTTTCAACCGATTTTTGGGGCTGGAACACATCTGAAAACTATTTTCGGGTTTTTGGGTGTTTAACCCGTGTATGTATGTATGTGCATGTGTATGGTGCGTTTAGGGCTAGATTTCGGGCTGGGATAGGCTTGAATAAGGTCGAGGTATGTTTCCCTATGGATTAGAAGGGTTGATTTGAGCTCAAATGAGGTCTGGAAGGGGTTTGAAGGCCGAATGTCGCGGCTGCAGTTCGGGATGAACTACAGTCGCTGCCCAACTAGGGTTCGGCGACCGGAGGGCTAATCAGCCGACCGAGGGACGACTGAGGTTCAATCGCACGACTGAGGCTCAATCGCACGACTGGGAATTTAGTCGCATGACAGGTCATACGACTGAGAGCCCAGTCGCATAGGTGCTCAGTCGCACAGGTTCATTCACACGACTGAGAGCCCAGTTGCATAGGTGCTCAGTCGCACAAGTGTCCAATCGTGCGACTGAGGTTTAGTCGCATAGGAGCCCATTCGCATAGAGTTCATTCGCACGATTGGGTGTTCATCCGCATGGGTGCTCATCCGCATTGGTCCAATCGCGTAGTGTTCAATCACGTGGAGGCCATGCGACTGAAGGTTGCCCAATCGCCCAAATAGGGTTGTTGTTTACTAGGAGAGATATAGTTAAATCACTTGCCTTCGGGAAAAGAGCAAGGGCGAGTAATGATGTGATAGCTCCCCGTAGGTACATGTGAGATAACCGTCGAGGCTTAGAAGTGATGTTGGGCACGACGATGATGGTATTGCATGTATATGCATGATGTATGTATGTTAAGTATGATGAGGCCCTATATAATGCTGATGACTGATGACTTGTAAATGTCGATGCTCCTGGTATCGATGTATGTTCATCTTTTCCGTAGGCATGTTAAGTACGATGTTGCCATGATAGATGGTGATGACTGATGATTTGTAAATGTCGATGTTCCTTTTTTTGATGTATGCTTATTTTTCCATATCTTTACGTGTATTGTTTATGAATGAATGAAAAGTATTATGTAACGCAAAGCGAAAGATAATAAAAGAGGAACATGATGAATGAATACATGCACTAACTTATGAATGAACGAACGTAAAGCTAGTGAGCGTATGTATGAGGTGAGCGACTCTGTGTCGCAACAAACTCGAAAGAGGTCCTTATTGCACACTCCGGTACTGGGCCAGTCTTCGGACATGAGTCGGGGGTTTGTTAATCAGGCCTCGGCACAGTATCAGTCTTCACACATGAGTCGGGGGTATTGCATTGGATGAGATAGTGAGGTGAGTAACTTTGTGTTGCAACAGACTCGGATAGAGTTCAATCCAGCATATTGACTCAAACGGGATCTTTATCGCGTATCCCGGTGCTGTGTCAGTCTTCGAACAAGAGTCGGGGGTTTGTGAGCAGGCCCCGGCATAGCATCAGCTTTCAAGCATGAGTCGGGGATATTGCAAGAGAAAGGATCTAATTGGATGAGTAGAGGATTGCATGCTCCGGTACTTTGGCAGTCTTCTGACATGAGTCGGGGGTTTGTGTACAGGCCCCTGCACAGTATCAGTCTTTGGACATGAGTCGGGAGTAGTGCGTGAGAGTGAGATGAGATGAATGAGGAACGAATCGCGTGCTCCGATACTGTGTCAGTCTTCGGATATGAGTCGGGGGTTTGTTTACAGGCCCCGGCACAGTATGAGTCTTCGGACATGAGTCTGGAGTATTGCGTGAGTTGATGAATGAGAAAGATAATTATCAAAGAAAGAAAGTATGAAACGAACAAAAGTTAACAAACGTAATGAAAGTTAAAGAACGAACGAATGAAAGTAATGAACGGAAGCAACATAATGATAATGTATGAAACGGGATCCTTGTCACTCTACCTCAGTAATCATGGCTGCGTGCCATGAAGAGGGTAAAGTTTGATAGGATCTAGATAGAAGAAAAAGATAAAGAATGAATGAATGAAAGAATGGATGCTGAAGATAATAATGATTGTATTATCTATGTGTACGTATGATATGTGATCGCATGAAAGTAAACAACGGTTTTAACGAAAGTAAGGTATGTTTTATTTAAAACTAGAACTCGCTCAGCAATGCTGACTTTTGATGTGTTTCCAGTTGGCAGGTATGTTGCTGAGGATGGCACGGGGCAACTACTCAGCTCTTTTGGATGGCATCCATTGTTATAATGCTTTTATAATGAAATGATCTTATGTAATGGACTGTAATAATATTTCGTAAGAACAAAGATCAGAACGGGGAACCTGAACTACTAGAGGTCCCTGTTTACTACTATTTTGTAAGAGCATTTTATTCAAATGAAAAGGATGTTTTTTTATTGTTTCCGCTGCAACGTTTTTATGAAGAACGATAAAAACAATTATGTTTTGTGTGCGATGAATGACCAACTGTGAGTTGCTCGGGAACGGGGCCTTACATTTGGTTATGTAATAAATAGATTAGGTGCATTTCTTTTATTAGAAAATTGTATTAGGATATAATTTTGTAAAAGGAAGATGCACAAGATGAAGACCCAAAGATGGACATAAAAGGCATGGACACTTGAAGCTTTGGATGTGGATTGAAGTGGGAGTTCATGGACACAAATGATGTGTCATTATTTACCCTTAAGAAGGACCTTATGACAACACTTGTGATGGCAAACAAGTGTGGTCAACTTAGTGGCTATGGTTATGCACTCATGTTTGTATGTTTATGCTTGTTTGGATGATTGTTGTTTGATTGTTTGGTTGATATTTGGATATGCATTACAAACTCATTAACAACTTAACAAGCTGAAAAATTGATGCTTCTTTATCATTAAGTGGTTAATAAAAGGTTGTTAAAAGGATTAATGGTTTTAATAAACATGTTTTATTAAAAGTGAACCATAGGGTACCTTGTATTTGAAAGCATGCAAATATAAGGTACATAGAGTTTTCTAAACTAAGATTATGAAAACTTTAAATTCTTTTAGAAACAAGTTTAGCACCGTCCTTTTGCACAACACTTAAGTCACTTGAAAACTCTTAATGGGATAAAGGTCACCTAACCGTTTTGAGGGAACTTGTGACTTAAGTGGGATACCATATTTGTGGGATAAAGATGACCTAACCACTTATGTTGGAAAACTCACATGTGTGTGCAAGTAGGGTAACTTGATTTGCAAACCATGTTTAATGGATCACCTACAATATGGTTTACAAAAGTGTTGATGGGATAAACGTGCC
Source organism: Flaveria linearis (assembly GCA_024085815.1). NCBI lineage: Eukaryota > Viridiplantae > Streptophyta > Magnoliopsida > Asterales > Asteraceae > Flaveria > Flaveria linearis. The sequence continues at coordinate 73,328,288 of CM044008.1, read as the reverse complement.
GACCACACATATGATGTGTAAGTCGATCCCATACCCTAGAAGTTGCAAAGGGTTGCAATTGTCAAAACGTTGACTACCTTGTTAATTTAAATAATGGGATAAAGGTCACCTAACCACTATTTAAATGTAATGTTGGATTCTAGAATTTTAAAATTATGTAAGAAACATAAAAGGGCTTTAATTATTAAAATATGGACAATATCGTAAATACTAAAATTGAACTTTGTTAAAATTTTGTAGATGGCCACCAACAATAATGAAAATGAAATCCCGGCCGCTCACTCACTATCACTAAGGACCATTCTCCAAAAGAAGCGTCTAAACCATAATAACTTTATTGATTGGTTCCGAAACTTGAGAATTGTTCTCAAGCAAGAGAAACAATCATAAGTTTTAGACGATCCGATTCCCGATCAACCTAATGAGGAGGCCTTTATGAATTGGGTGAAATACACTGAGGAATCGGTCCAAGTGTCTTGCCTCATGTTGGCAAGTATGACTCCGGATCTCCAAAAGGAGTATGAACATCATGGAGCGTACGACATGATTACCCAGTTGAAGGTTCCAACAACAAGCAAGGGTAGAGCGCTTCGAAACGGTTCGAGCACTCCATGCATGTCGTATGGACGACACACAATCCGTTTCATCTTATGTACTTAAGATGAAAAGCCACATCGACTGCCTCAAAAGGCTGAATTGTCCCATCTCGAAAGAGTTGGCTATGGATTTGTTCCTCAACTCTTTGTCAAAGAGGTTTGACAACTTTGTCATGAATTATAACATGAACGGGTGGGACAAGAACATAAGTGAGCTTCACTCTATGCTCAAAACCGCCGAGGCGGCAATGGGTGAAAAGGTTTTACCCGTTCTCACCATCAATGAAGGTGGGAACAAGAAGAGGCCTCACCCCGCACCCAAGGCAAATGTTGCCAAGGGGAAAGGGTACGTTAGGGGAAAGAGGAAGGGAGTGGTAAGAGCGCCACCACCAAAACAAGCGGACAAGAAGCAAAAGGTTGATTCAAATGACCCATGCTTCAAGTGTGGGGAGATTGGACATTGGGCAAGGAATTGTCCAGTCCATCTCAAAGAGTTGCAAGCTAAGAGGGATGCTGGGCAAACCTTAGGTACAATTTACATGATTCATATTGATCTAAATTTAATATCCTCTAACACATGGGTATTGGATACCGGATGTGTAACTCACACTTGCAATTTATTGAAGGGGTTCAAAAGAAGTAAGGACTTCAAGAAAGGGGATGTTAGCCTCTACATGGGGAATGGGGCGAAAGTTCAAGTTGAAGACTAAGGGGACTACATCTTGAAGCTTCCAAATGGTTTGGAAGCAATTTTAAACAATATTTTGTATGCTCCTATTTTGACTAGGAACATTATTTCTGTTTCCCAATTAATACAATATGGTTATGTTTTAACATTTATTGAAAATGAAATTCATGTTTCTTTAAGTGGCATATTTCATCTTAAAGCTATTCCTATTAATGGTATTTATGAATTGGTTCGTGAAAACATATTATATGATAGCTCATTGTACCAAACCACCACCAAGAACCTCAAATTGGATTTGAGTGATACCTATCTTTGGCATTGCCGTCTTGGTCATATAAACAAGAAACGCATACAAAAACTTCAAAAGAACGATCTTTTTAAAGCAAATGAATATGATTCATTGATGTATGTGAATCTTGTTAACAAGGTAAAATGACTAAGGCACCTTTTAAAGGCAAATCCAAAAGGGCAAAAGATTTATTAGGCATCATATATTCGGATTATGTGGTCCTTTTAAGCCAATGACTAGGTACCATGAAAGATACTTCATTACCTTTACCGATGACTATAGTCGATATGGTTATGTGTACATACCAAGACACAAAGATGAAGCTTTTGAAATGTTCAAAATCTTCCAAAATGAAGTAGAAAATCAACTCAACAAGAAAATAAAATTCTTCGCACCGATATAGGAGGTGAATACCTAAGTGATGCTTTTAGAGATCATCTAAGAAGTTGTGGTATTGTCTCACAACTATCTCCACCTGGAACACCACAACATAATGGTGTGTCCGAGCGGAGAAATCAAACTCTATTGGACATGGTTCGATCTATGATGGCTAGAAGCTCACTGCCTCTATCATTTTGGGGTTTCGCTTTGCTCTCAGCGGTCTGTATTTTGAATATGGCCCCAATCAAGAAAGTGGAAACGACACCTTTTGAAATATGGAATGGAAGGGTTCTATCACTTTCATACTTAAAGATATGGGGTTGTGAGGCTTATGTTAAGACTCCCACCTCAAACAAGCTAGAAAGCCGTTCCACTAAGTGTATCTTCATTGGATATCCTAGAGATTCTACAGGATATTATTTCTATGATCCATTGGAACAAAAGGAGTTTGTTGCCAAGAAGGCTGAGTTCTTAGAAGCTAAGTTCCTTACGAAAGGAACTAGCAGTAGAACTGTGGATCTTGAGGAGGATCAAGAACCACAAACCGATACATGTTTGGTTGACACTAGCACTCATCATGAGGATGTTGAGAATGATCAAGTGGTTGATCAATATACACAAAACGTTCGCAGATCTGGTAGAATTAGTAATCCACCTGAGAGATATGGATTTTTCATAGATGGATGCTATGTGGTAGATTCCGATGAACCAACCACCTATCGTGATGCAATGTCCAATTTGGATTGTGACAAATGGCTTGAAGCCATGAACGTTGAGATGCAATCCATGTATGACAACCAAGTATGGGACTTGGTTGAACCACCTTTTAACTCCAAGATAGTTGGAAGTAAGTGGGTTTTCAAGAAGAAAACCGATATGCATGGGAACTTGGATACTTATAAAGCTAGACTTATACCAAAAGGTTTCACTGAAACTCAAGGGCTTGATTATGATAAAACCTTCTCACCAGTAGCAACGCTAAAGTCTTTTAGCATATTATTTGCCATAGCTGCTCATTTTGATTATGAGATTTGGCAAATGGATGTCAAAACCGCTTTTCTAAATGGATATCTTGAGGAAGATGTCTATATGGTTCAGCTTGAAGGTTTTGTTGATCAAAAACATCCTAACAAAGTATGCAAGTTAAAGAAATCAATCTATGGATTGGAGCAAGCATCAACAAATTGGAATCACCATTTTGATGAAGAAATAGTGAAATTTGGGTTCATGAAAAACGCTGATGAAGCATGTGTATACAAGAAAGCTAGTGGGAGCATTATCACTTTCCTAGTATTATATGTTGATTACATCCTACTATTTGGAAATGACATTCCAACCATGGAAGGTGTAAAAGCCTGGCTTAGAAACTGTTTCTCCATTAAGGATCTTGGTGAAGCCGCCTATATTTTAGGAATAATGATCTATAGGGATAGATCAAGGCGGTTGATAGGTTTAAATCAAAGTGCATACATTGACAAGATCTTGAAAAGGTTCAAGATGGAAAACTCTAAGAAAGGTACTGTACGTATTCAAAGAGGAACGATATTGAGTAAGAATCAATGTCCAAGCTCAAAGGATGAGCAAGACAAAATAAAGGGAATCCCATATGCGTCTGCTATAGGATCCATCATGTATGCAATAATATGCACTAGACCGGATGTGTCATGCGGTTTGAGCATGACAAGCCGATACCAACAAAATCCTAGAAGCAGTCATTGGATGGCTGTTAAGAACATACTTAAGTACCTGAGGAGGACTAAAGATATGTTCCTAATCTATGGATCTGGTGAAGAGGAACTCGTTGTAAAGGGTTACATGGATGCGAGTTTCCAAACTGATCGGGATGATTCATGATCATAATCGGGGTACATTTTCATCCTGAATGGAGGAGCGATCTCTTGGAAGAGCTCTAAGAAAGATATGGTGGCATTATCAACTACAGAATCAGAATACATCGCCGCTTCATTAGCAGCTCAGGAAGCTGCATGGTTAAAGAAGTTCATTGCCGATCTTGGGGTGGTCCCTTCCATTCAGAACCCCCTAGAAATTCTTTGTGATAACGAGGGTGCGATTGCTCAAATCAAGGAACCCCGTGCACATCAAAAGACTGGGCACATTGAACAAAGATTCAACTACATAAGGGATGAAGTTGAAAAGGGAAAGATATGTATTCGCAAAGTTCATACGGATCAAAACTTTCCGGATCCACTCACAAAGCTTCTTGAAAAGGCAAATCAGGAAAGTCATGCTTGTGCCATGGGACTGTAATTTTCTAGTGACTGGATTTGATCTTTAATTTCTGTAATGAGATATTGTAACCCTTTATTACTTGAATGAATTATTTGGTTATAATCATTCAACGAATATTTATATTTTGAATGTTTAAATCCATGAGTAAATTGTTTACTCAGAACGTCCGTAGTTGTTCATGCGTGTGGGAACATGTGTCAAGTTAATGCTATTATGAACTTGGATTGGTAGATATTCATATGGATGAATATAGAGCAAAAGGTTGCTGCCAGAGTTCATAGATATTTGTGGGATGCAAATATTGGACTGACCTGCATCTCAAACATTATTATATGAAATCTTCCTGATTGATCATAAGTAATTTTGAGTAAAGGCGAACATCATTTGGTATCCTCTAACCTGAGATACATATTGGGTCTTGATATTTACTGAATATTATACTTTGACTTAGCTCTTCGCTGTTCTGAAACATGGCATTACATAACTTTGAATTCAGGTATGATATAAGGTAGTTGTGAGAGACGTATGTTGTCAAGATGGGATTTGTCCCTCTTATTCGATGAGAGTAAGATTTCTAAGGCCTGATAAAGATAAATCAATGGAGAATGATCCCTCCGTGTCTCTAGGATTTAACATGACATCTGTGACAAAAGGATAGATGATTGTTTCACCTAAAACATTTCAAGTATGGTACTTGAAGAGGATGATGTAATTGGATGGCACTTAGTCAAACGTATTAAGGGTAGTAAACCGTTGTTAGGTGGTATTTACTGCTTGCATAAATCTTCTATGAATCTTGTGGAAGTGGGAGATTGTTGGATCTTATATGCCCAAGACACATACAAGATTGATGTGGTTAGTACGTTATGATCCAAGTCGGGTCATACTCAATAACAAGCTATACAAACATCAATTAATATTTATTTGTTGATAAGATCAAACAAATAAATACTGACACCAATTTAGAAAATGGGTTTTCTAAAAATTTGCTTTTGTAAAATTACAACATTATGTGGATAATTTGTTCATGAGAGATTGTTTGTTTCATTATTTAAATTGGTTTAATAATAACAAATAAAAATGTGTTATTGTTATAAAATTAAAATAGGTTTAATTTTATAAAACTAATGGTTGAAAGAATGAATTATATAAATGTTTCAAAATGGGAGGAAACCTTTTTGGAACCCCATTTTCGGCCGTCTAAATGGCATAGGGGAACTCAATTTTGTCTTGGCTTTTTCAAGACTTCATTCATTCATTCACTTAACCATTATTCTACACTTTCTCCCACACACACAAAGAAACAAATTCTCTCTTTGAACAAAGCATATTTTCGGATTCAAGATGAAAATAGGGCTGAAAATTCGGATTTGGGCAGCTCTTAGGATCTTCTTGGCTGATATGGTTTGTTTCACAAGGGGTTTTATCTTGGTGCTCTTCTTCCTAACAAGATTGGGTGTTTTGTTTAGGCTTGTGGGTATACAAGTTTGAGGTCTTCTCCTTTGAAGGCTAGCCACTCAAGAACATCATCTTCTTCAATCTTTTCATCAACAACATTGTGTTCAAGAAAGGTTGTTTCTATGAACACCCTATGGTTGTTATGTTTTGTTTGATAGCATATTATTTCACATACATTTTGATCCTTATTCTTGGGTTTTGTTTGTGGTTTAAAATGGTCAAATTTTCAGATTATAAACCATATGTGAAACTCCTTTTTCCGCTGCGTTTTTACAGTTTAAATGGTTAAACTAGCTTGTTTTACATGTGACAAAACCCAACAGTAAACCCGTTTTTGTATGTGTGTGTGTTTGACCCATTTGGATGTGTTTACGTGTGATGCGCTTGGAGTTTGTTTCGGTCTTGTGTGCTTGAATAGTATTGTGGTATACATTCCTAAGGTTTAGGATGCTTGATTTGGGCTTAGAATGGGTTTGGATGAGCTTGGAGGTCGAAAATGGCAGATTGGGTTCGCGTTGAACTGCATTTTGCAACAGTTAGGGCTAGGCGACCGACTGGAGGCCATACGGCCGACTGGGGTGCGATTGAGTTTCAGTCGCACGATTGAGATTCAATTGCACGACTGGAGGGCCAGTCGCATGGGGAGTCATGCGACTGAGAGCCCATTCGCATAAGTACTCATCCGCATTGAGTCCATCCGCATGAGGTCCATTCTCATAGTGTCCATCCGTATAAGGTCCACTCGCACAGTGTTCATTTGCATTGATGTCCATTCGCACGAGGCTTAATCGCCTGTTGTTCATTCGCATGGGGTTCAGTGGCATGGGAGGCCCTGCGACTGAAGGGTTCCCATACGCCCACGTATGGTTTGCTTACCCAAGGAAAAGCGTAGTTTCAGCACTGACTTTCGGGGGAAAGTGCAGATGTAAGTTTTGACGTGGAAGTTCCCGTAAGTTCATGTAAGATGACTGTTGAGGCCTTAGTGGTTATGTTGGGCATGATGATGTTGCATGTTTATGTATGATGTATGTTATGTAAGTATGATGGTGCCTTGTATTGTCACACCCCAGGCCCAGAGAGACGGGACGTCACAATTACTAAACAACAACCAAAATGCAGCGGAAACTAAATGGTTTAATACAATACAACTTTCAACACTTACATCAGAATATTGGCTTTGTTTCAATTCACAAGGTGCCTAAATCTACAGCCTATAGGTGTCACTATCAATCTTTTGGTAAAGGTTTCTTGATGCTTCAGTAACTAAAGCTTCTAGGCTTGACTTTTGTCTTCAACACCTACCCTCACTTCTTGCCTCGGATTTAGGTATCTTCTATAGCTCAACTATTCTCCCTAGCTGTACCTGAAGACATGCTCAAAAAGAAAATTTGTGTCAACATAAAGTTGGTGAGTTCGAGTGGTTAAAGTTTCAAAAATAAAAGGGACTCTTAGAGTCCACAAGTGAAGGTTTTAGAATCAAGTGTGAAAGTTTCTGAAAATCTCATTTGATGTTTAAAAACATCATTTTTAGTATCAGTCATCGTGGGGTGTCATAATCAACCCTGCACTTGGTCCCCGGCTGGCCTCTTCTAAAGTTATGTTGCACCGGATATTCCCATAGGAAAGAACCAAGCCTCAGAACAGTGAACCATTCCTGCTAGGATGGTTCACCATAGTATCTTATTCAAAACCTGTTACATGCCACAAACGACCCCACAGGATCTCAGTGGGGTACCTCCCTGTAGCGGGAGCCACTGTGCGTGGGGGATTCCCCAAATAGATCTATTCACGTAAAAACAAGCGGTTCACAAAAGAATTAATGATCGTGACAAAAGTCTCAGCAGGTATCCAAAAAGTCCCACATACTAGCATCAAGTAAGCACAATCATAGTTTATAGAACAAAAGATCATGCAAAACAGTAAACAGTATCACACATAAGAATTTCAGTTTAAAGGAGCATGCTTCATCCCCAAAACAAAAGTAAAAAGAGGGACACGAGAACTCACCTGGTATCCATATATAATTTCAGAGCTTGATAAAGAAAAGTGATGACCATCAACGAAGCAATCCCAACTAGAACATATAAGATTCACATTTAGATTTAGCACGATGTTATTACATGCGTGCAATTGAGCTCTTTAGTTAAATTAATGTTGGTGATTAGTATCCTTAGCTTCTTGTGTATTTGTTAAGTGTCATGAATTAACTCGGGTACATTAGGTTAACTAATGCATTTAATCAAGAATTGAGTCTTAGCTTAAATAATGTAGAAAAATCAATTTATGTCATGGATTCCAAATCTTTATAAATAACTTGCATTAACAATGTAGTTAATATATAATGTTTCAAACGATGTTTATAAAGCTTGCGTTTATATCGTATTTGTTAACTTGATTGACGGTAATTTGTATAAAAGAGTGTTACAATTAATATTTATGTCAATAACAAGGAGATGGCCAATTACTAATAACGAAAAGATAATGGATCATTATAGAATTATACGCCCATTTGTCATAATTAAGTGTGCGTGAACATCGGTTAACCTAATGTATCTATTGTACAATTATATCTTTTTGTATGCAGTTTTACATCCCGAAGTATTGTAAGGAATTAACGTGACATGAAGTAAATTTCTTTGTATAATCAATATCAACTAGTTGATATCCAGCACGCGCGTTGCGCGAATTTATTTTTCGTTCACATTATACATGTATTAACGTACAATATTATAATCGTCAGTTAACGTACGAATATTCTTCCATATCACTTTGTTAATTGACCATTAAAGACAGTACGCGGCTAAAACCAACAGTATCAATGTACAAATTGCGGATACATCCACATAATAACGAAAATAATAACAAATTAATAAATAAATTTAACAGATTAATAAAGTAAATGTGGATTGAAAGGCTCAGATGTGGGTCGTTCATTGTGGCTGCAAGCAATCGTTTGCCATGCCAAAACAATGAACATAACAACCTTTTTTCTTTCGTCATCGCCTAACCCATATCAACCAACACATGATGCGTCAACAATAAAGGAATTAACCAACAACAAAAGTCTCGAATGAGTTTGAAGTCGTCGTCATCGACTGGAACATATAAATAGTACATGTATTCAACCAGCCGTGGACCGTCAATCATTCTGCTCTTGCACAGCCTCGGTGCCACCCGTCGGCCGTCAGATAACGTCACGCAACGTCGCTAAGCCACCACCGTCTCTCAGAGACATGCGTCCTCCAGCTCGGCCCAATCACAAAAAAAATTAATCGGAAAGATTTTGCCGAAACAAAAGTCTCAGATGAGGTTCACCCATCACCATCGACATGCGGCGACCACCAACGGTTTTAAATCAGAAACATAAATCATTGTCCCAAATAAGTAGTCGCACACCGTCGTCAAGCAATCGGAGTCACACAGACGCCACCAAAGGCGGTCGACAAACCGCCGGCAACGTCGGGGCCCACAGATCTAGGCAGACGGGTCCATCGGAGCCGCCGCCCAACGAAGACGCCACCAAAGGCAGTCGACAGGCCGTCGGTGATGTCGACGGATACAACGGAGCCACCACCCATAAACAGTACCATGGAGCACCAACCGCCGGCGTAGGTTAGCCGGTAGAAGGGTGAGTCGGCGCAACGGTGGAGGAAAAAGGAGCAACCCGACGATCGCCGGAGGAGGAGAGACGGCCGCCGACCGCAAAGAGGCGCCGCATGGAAGAAACCGAACAGCCTAACATCTGTTCACATTTAAAGCAAAGGCACGCACACCGAGGCAGAAGCGAAACCGAAATTGCCTATGTTGGACACTGTTCATACTGTTCATTCCCATTGCTTTTTAAATATATAGGGTAATATGCAAAAGAGAGGGGCTAACAATATACTAATGACCCTGACAAAGGAGCACAAAAACAAACAAAAGCTCCAATCGAAAAATAAAACACCCACGAACTTTGACAATAGAAATTCTATCTAACCAAATACTAAATGAATTTAGAACTGAGAGATAACCAGAGTCTTTTTCATTCTTTTTTTTATCCAAAGAGAAGACAAAAAACCTTTGTACTATCAATGATACACACCGAAGAAACCTTCTTCTTGTCGTATACTACTTCATTTCTTGTCTTCCATACATTTTAACATGCAACATAAACGACCGCTTGAACTACTTGGGACTTACAATCATCTCTTGTGACACACTTGTATAGCTCCAATGCGAACATAGGTGGGATCTTTCACCATATACTCAAGCTTGCTCATATGTTCATACAATGTTTGCAACCTGACAATAAATAAATAAATTAGTGCTCAACCGTTTCATTTTTCTCACCACATAGGGCACAAAGCCGATTGAAATTTTTACCTTTTTTAGAACCCATCCATTTCATATAAATTTATAAAAAATTGTTTGGTTGATAGAATTTATGAGTCTGATTTTCCAATCCTCACTACAAACTATTTATTTGCGTTTTTTAATTAACCGGCTGCTGTCTCTTGCAGAAACTTGACTCCAAAAGTCAACCATGTGGGCATACTTAATGATTTAAACTTAAATCATTAACGTGCGTGATTAATTACAATTTCCCTTCTGGACAATTCATAATTCCAATTAGCATGAAGACCACAGGTCCACACCAAATATCATCATTCAAACATAAATCATCATCAACCAATAAACCAAACCGGTAAATCAAACTTAACGATCACCGGCGACGGACGACGCCGGCGACGATGGCGGAGCAACTCCGATTGACCAAACACTTCATCTGCATCGCCGTTGTACTCTACGCATTAACCAGTTGTACATCAGCAGCAAACACCATCTCTGCAAATCAAACCATCAAAGACGGTGAAACCATCGTTTCACCTCAAGAAACCTTCGAGCTAGGGTTCTTCAGCCGGAAAAACTCCACAAACCGCTACGTCGGAATCTGGTACAACAGAATCTCCACCGGAACGGTGATATGGGTCGCCAATCGGAACTCACCAGTCACCACCACCTCCGGCGAACTCTTATTCACCCTCGACGGAACCCTCGTCATCCGTAACGCCACCGGAATTGTCATATGGTCATCGGATAATTCTCCGGTGAAAAATCCGGTGGGTCAGCTTCTAGACACCGGTAATTTCGTTCTCCGGGAAGAATCCGACGCTAACGTTGAACACCCTTTATGGCAAAGCTTTGATTTTCCGACGGATACCTTCGTCCCCGGGATGAAATTCGGTAAAGATTTGGTCACAGGTCGTGAAACGTACTTTAAATCATACTGTTCATTTCCACTGTTCATTCCCATTGCTTTTTAAATATATAGGGTAATGTTATAACCAATTCCCCCAAAATGTAATGCTTCATATATTTATCTTGGTTGGTTTCTAATAGTTAGCGTTGTTGTTTAAATCTCGGGTCCAAACCATCCATTTAAATCAAACATTTATAACAAGCGACGTTCGTTTTCGTTTATAGTTCACCTATTTAATAATTTATGCCTTTTATATAATTAGAGCTCAATAACATGAATGCAAATTATGATTCAATTTCAATGAGTTGCGCATGCGATTTTACCTTCCACTCGGTTATAAATTCTAACCCACTCGTTTACGCCTTGATTTAATCGTGTTCCCGTTCCGTTGACTTCTCGTTGACCAAGTTTGACCATCTTTGACCGATGTTTTACCTAACCAAAACGTACCAAAATCATTTATAAGCACTAAAAAAACATAGACTTTTACCTAAACGCAACCAAAATCGCAAGGCATGTTACCAAACAACCTTGTCGCCGCACTTACCACCATTATCGCCGCATGCAACCACAATCAAAGCCCTAGATTACCACTACTAGCCTTTTCCAACGTCACCACCATCGGTTATAACTTTTACCATAACCGACACCACCACCGCAAGCACAACTATCACCCGAAATCAACAACAACCATCGACACAGTCACAGCCAAAAATCAACAACGACCAACAACCGCAGCCAACAACCATCACTTTGTAACCACCACTACTAACCGTCACAGCCAATACCATCACAGCTTGCATCACTTCCGTTATCGGGCCTCAACATAACCATAACCAACACCACCACGACCATAGCTTAAAGTTATACCATAATAACCACCATTATCACAACCACTTTGACAGCCTAAACCACATTCACCACAAGCCATTACTGCTGTTGCTCAGCGCCAGGTGGGCCTCTGCGCCGCCGGCAGCCACCACAACCACAACCACACAACGCAACCATAGCCAAAACCATCACCAACGCAGTCACCACTACGACCAATAACATCCACAGCCAACATCACCACAATCGACCAACACAATCACAGCCCACAACCATCAACAGTCAACATTCACCATCACCCACAGCCAACAACAACCATCGCCACCATCAAGGACCATCACCACTCTCTCACTGTCTCGAGCCTCGATCTGGTACAGATCTGTACATGCAACCTAGATCCCACTGATTTGTAGTATGTAGCTCAAGAAATCAAAAGACGAACGACTAGTTTGGTTCTCGGTTAGCCTTACCGAGAGAAAAGGGGCAGTGGGGCGGCCTAGACCACCTTTGGTTGCCGTCATCTGTGGTGTGGGAACACCACGACAATACCACCACCATCGCGACCGCACACCACCATCATCGGCCGACCTTTGTAACCGCGACCACCACAACCACTGCCGACATCGCCACCATCACCCGTCGCTCCTTGCCTCCGCATCACCCACGACCAAATCGACCACCATCATCGGGTCTCGAACGACCCTTGTGGTCGTTTGAGTCGACCATCTTCGACTCCCAACCATGAGCCATCATCACCACCACCCCCGAACCCGACATGCAACCGCCTCTTTCGTCTTCGATTCCCATCGCCTCGTTGAGTTTTATGAGAAATTGAAGGCCCCATCGCTTCCAATTAGATGAGAGGAGTCGAGAGGGGGAAGGAGGCTCGCCGGAGGCTCGAGTGGATGGCCGGAATCGGCCAGAGATTCGCCGGAAGAAGGGGGAGAAGGGGATGTCGCGGCTGCCCTCTCTTCCCTTTCTCAGTTTCTTTTTTTCGTTTTGTTTTGAAACCCTAAAATGCAAGAATGTTTGTTTATATACTAGGGTTAAGGAAACGGGTTCGTAACCAGTTCGCACACGCTCGATTAAATTGTACGTAACGTTAAAAATTCGTTTCTCGTTAGTTTCCATTTATACAAAACGTTATAAGTGTTCCGAGATTATGTATTTAAAACATGCCGGTTAATCAATCGAGTTTGTGAGTTATCGCGTACTTAACACGGTTAACGGTTTTTATGTGTTTTATCGAATGAGCGTTATTAATTGTCATTTTGGTATCAATTGTATGCAATTAAGTATTAAAACGATATTTTGTTCGTTAACTTCCCATGTCAGTCATGTTAAAATCTTATCTGTCCAATTCTCGGGTTTTGACCTAATTCTAGACCCGATTCACGTCACGATCACGTTTTCAGAACGCGTTTATTCCGGGCAACGCATCACTCACAAATTTAGTATTTTACGATAATAAGCAATGATTAGATGAATAATTACGGAGTTACGAGGTTCGGTTGACGCATCAGATATTAGTAAATGCCGGTGAAAACCGGTGTTCGCGTTTCGCTTAGGTATTTCCATTGCTTATGCATGTTTGAAAAATCTTTTAGCAAGCATTATTTATGATTTTAGTTAAGGTTAACAATGATTTAGGTTGGATGACAAGCCATTTTAAGAATTTCTGATGAAATTCAGACGTTAGTACACGGTAAATTGCCGCATTTTACCCGGTATGGATTCTGTATCTGTTTTTAGTTTGGATCTTTACATAGTTATTTCAAATCACCTAATAATTCATTGTTTCATGGTTTCTTGTTTAATTAGTTCCTAAACGTGTATTTGGGCCTTAAATGGGCCTTTTTATAAGTTCGGGCCCTTATTGGGCTTATTGGGTCCAAAAAGGCTAGTTTCATTTTCTAAGTTTTCATTGATAAGCCCAACTCAATTCAGACTTTTATTGAGTTTTATAAAATTTATAGGTTTTCAATTGGGTCACATTTCAGAGGTGCTACATTCTCCCCTTCTTTTAGAAATTTCGCCCTCGAAATTTTAGTATCGTTAATATTTGTTTCCAAGTGTGATACACTCATGGTATGAATCTTGAGGATTTAGAGTTATTTAGTTGAGCATTCCAGGACAAATGTTGATGATTAGGTGTCAAATAATCAGGTTTGATTTGGATTGGAGTAACTATCCGAATGTTAGAATCATGTGAGTCAAATTATGAACAGGTTTTTGGCTTCACAATCAGATCATTTAGTAATCGTACAAAATTAACAAGAAGAGACTCTCCACTGTGGTTCAATACACCGACCTACAAAATAGATCTAGCAAGGAGACGATTCCCAAAATCCCGACGGTGTTACCGTCCTCACTGAGAATTCTTAAGAACGATTGAAAAGAAGAGCATATTAGCGTGAATGCCATTAATTACACAGGATAGTTGTGATACAATAGATTAAAGGTTTCAAATCAAGAAGGATTTGGGTTTTCCCAATGAGTATAGATGAATATCTAGGCATCGCACGATCATTTCTATGAAGTTAAGACTAAGAAGTTTTTACGATTTATAAGAATAGAGAGATTAGGTCATGCACAAAGGTCTTCAACTTTCAAAGCCTACTTTTTAGTTCTCAACTTCCTTTCCGAAAAATTTCTTCGATCTCTTTCTTCTATGATTTCATCTTAAGGGTTAAGTCCTTTCTTCCACTACGTGCTTCTTCTAGTATGCATCCTTTTCTGGAACGGTTCTGTATATCAGAACCTCAGTCTTCGAGTAGATCCGTTCATCTTATCTGACGCATGACAAGAGTTTCCCCGAAATGGGATGTGCTATATATATATATATTCACGTGAACTGACGCTGGTAGAATCACAAGTTCAAGAAATGATACGGTGTAGGTAATAGAAGGAAAGCCTAACTGTAGGCTATCCGCATTCGTCACTGAGGGCAAGCAGATACAAATGCGGTCAATATTTGTTCTCTCGCATTGGGTTATACGGATGTCTTAGGACAATGCGGATGATGGCCTCCTATTAGCACTTGCCAACGCGGTTGACATTACCGATTGTCGATCACCCTAATGTGCTTGGTCTAGTACTCTGATATGTAGATAGTGTCGCATCGATAATGTATGCAGGTGCATCCTTTTATTTTACAGAAGTTTCCAGTTCATGTTTAATGTAGCTCTCCATATATTTTCTCAGCTTCAATCGGGCGACTATAAAATCGTCTTGTACTATTGCATCAACACACGTCTGAAACTTTTTTATACACGCCCAAACGAATTCCGCTTTTCTCCAAGGATAACAATGTCAGTCGTATAGCTACACGAATCAAGTTTTTGTCAATCCTTTTACAACTTTCTCCTAAGCCTAAGCATTGACGCATCTCAATGCGGTTTTTACTTCTTCCCGAAATTTATAGCTTCACTATAGCGATTTGTCTCGAATTCCGTGCCTAGTAGCAGTGGCAAAATGTCAGACATGTCTAATTATGTCTTACAGATCCTATCCATGAGACTCCTGATTACATGAGATATGTAGGTCTTCCCACACGGGCTTGACCACAACCTTCGTACTTGCCATATCTGGTTACAACTATTATTTGTGTAGTGTCGTTTTCCTTATAAACACGACTGATAACAATTAAGATGTAGGTAGCATCTTGAAATTGATTAAGTAGGTTATCATCTCTAGAAAGACGATATCACTCATCCTTGGTGGCTTTATTTAACTCTGAATAGTCCATCCATAACTGGAGCATTCTATGTTCCTTCCGCAAGGAGCATTAAGTTTCCTCAAGACGACATACTAGGTCTTATGAACTGTTTATCTAACAGCTATCGAATCTGCTTTCCTTCCACCAGCTCCTTAATATAAGCTTCAAGTCCAGTACCTCCATTTACATATTTTACTTCTATTCTCCGACTCAATTTCCTTAAGAGCAACCTCAACGGTTGTCTTAAACTACAGAATTGCTGCAAACGTTCCCACTAATTTCTTCATAATGCTTCCCACTTAAGGTCAACCTTCTAGATGACCTCTTCCTCGGTCTATATTCTACAAGGTAACTGTGCCGTGTAGAGGGTCTATTCATGAAGCAAGTAACTCTATTTAGATTCCAATTCTCTATAATCATATCGATTGTTCCCATGAGATATGGGAGTAAGACTTTTTGCTTGAATTTCCGACGGTACGGAGCGTTTTAGGGTAAGGTATTAGAGAATCACTTTAGGAGAGGTTTGAAATCTAAAGAGGAATAACACCAACGCTTACGATCGGGGATGATTATGCAGACTTCCTTTGCCTACAATCTGCTGCATGTCTATCACTTCGTTGTAGTTGGATCTCAAGTGATTTAACACATGAGATTTCTCGTAGCTGATCTTCTATGCTTCTTAGTACATCCTTTGGAGCAATACCATCCTTTAAGTTCAACCATGAGTCTTCCCCATGAATTCTTCATTATTATCGACCGCATCGATTCGAACAAGTTTAGGACTTTATCAAGGTGCTCGCTAGTACAAGAAGGTTAACTACCACTCTAATAACTTATCGTATAGTTCGAGATCGTATTCTACTTCAGATCTTCGCGCTCGAATCATGAACGTATCACTCAAATAGTAGAGATCTCCTAGTAGAGATGACTTACGAGGTTTTAAAGTTTTCCGCATTGGCTATCACGCGTTTCCAAAGATGAGGGTTATGCTAGAGGGCTTAAGGTAAGTAGCACTACTCGTCAAGAGAATAAATCGAGGACAGAGGGTGAGTGGAAAAATCGGGGATCCAAATAAGTTGTAAGTTTAGATTTTTGTCTTGAATCTCAAAGGTTAGCTTTTCTCGGTAATTATCTCTAGCACTTGAATCTTTATCTCCGAAGAAACTGAATTTTAGAACGAGGATTCATTTCCTGTGAAATCTGGTGCTCAGAAATTTACCAACAACAAGGTCGGTTAAAAGCAGGGTCAAAATAGTTCAACCTATGTTTCGTGTGAAGATTTTCATTAGATGACTAACGGTTTAAGATGATGAAAGATTTCACGAGTGTAGTACTGAGAAAGGTGATTATCAATCACAATTGGAGCTGATATTAAGAATATTCCTTTGAGTTAGGTGGTTCCATTACAATGAATAGGTAGAGAGAAGTCATATTCCTCAAAGGATTTGAGAAAATGATCAGAGTATTTCTAGAATCCGGAAGATCCTATGAAATGTGAACTACTAAGAAAGAAAGAAGTGACAAGTTTTCTATGTCATTGACCACAAGAGGCGTGTCTCGGAAATTTATTACTCTGGTATGTTCTCCGTTGAACAAGCCTTGTTAGAGAGTCTTCAACTATGTTGAGGAAGTTTTGACGAATTCAGTGTTGGGTAGGAAGGAAATTTCAGGCATCGCTAAAAATAGTATGGCTAAAGCACACGCACAACGAGGTGAAGTGCCATACTCAGCACGAGAACAGTTAAGTTTGAGAATATCATTTAATGATCTTCAGAGTCTGATGGTCTTATCATCATAATTCCAATAGGAGATTAGAATAAAAGAAAAGAGAAGAAAAGAAAGGAATAGTTACTGCAACATCGTCCTTGGTAGCTCTTCAAGTGCCAAATGGTTTTCGCCCAGCATGATAGTTTTGAACCTGAAATTATTGCATATATTCCAAATATTTGTGTTTATTCTTATATTTATTGGTTCTTTAAGTGCTTTACAATGATATTAGTTTACATGACAGGGCCCACCAGAATTCAAGTGTACCTGTAAATTCACCATTACGTGTGCACCCGTAATCGTCAATTTACCTTACACTGTCATTCTAGTCATTCCCATCACAAGTTCGAAGTTCCGTGTAATTAGATCTTGAGTTAAAGTTCTCATTTGGTCATCATCTGCAATTAAGCACACTTAGATTCAAAATTATGTCAACATTCTTGTTAACCCAAAAGAAATTGTCTCAAAGTTAGTTTCAACAAATCGAGCAATGAAGGAGCATTCAGGTACATGCTATCCTAGGGAGTAGAGCAAACAAAAAGGCATCACGGTTAATATCTTATCACTAAATTACAACATGTATCATCTTACAAATGAGGCATAATAGCAAGTATCATCATTTCAAACAAGTATCAGTATAATAGTTGTCTCAGGTAACGACACAGGTCGTATCAAGTGTATAGCTAACAGCAGTTGTTTCATATAGTGACAAAAGTCAACTGTGCAATCAGATAAGTATCTCTCCAGGATTTAAGTCCTAATTTATATGCACACCTTTGGTTTCTAACATTCTTAGTACTTGACATTTAGTAGTCCTAAGAGTCAACTCAAAGTGGTTCCATACCTTCATGGTTTACTCGGATGCACCTATCATAGGTAATACCCTAATGTATCAAGGTTTCTTATAGGGTAGAGAATTCTTAATAGGATCTATGAAATCCTTAAGGTATCCAAGTTAAAGAAGGGTGTTCTTAGGGAAACCTATTCTTGCTACAAACTTTGGATCACTGTATCGTGGAAACAACCTACTAGGCTGGTCCTATTTATGGTTACACCTTACGTATTGCAAAGCAAACCCGTATTTCTACACCATTGGTTCAGCAAAGCTCAGAAGAGTCTTCTTACTAAGGTGGTCCAATGAGGTTGATATGGTTTTAGTTTAGGCCTCGCGAAGCAGACCTACTTCTCTACAACCTTTGGCTCTGATACCAATCTGTCACACCTCGGGCCCAGAGAGACGGGACGTCACGACTACTAAACGACAACCAAAATGCAGCGGAAACTAAATGGTTTAATACAATACAACTTTCAACACTTACATCAGAATATTGGCTTTGTTTCAATTCACAAGGTGCCTAAATCTACAGCCTATAGGTGTCACTATCAATCTTTTGGTAAAGGTTTCTTGATGCTTTAGTAACTAAAGCTTCAAGGCTTGACTTTTGTCTTCAACACCTACCCTCACTTCTTGCCTCGGATTTAGGTATCTTCTATAGCTCAACTATTCTCCCTAGCTGTACCTGAAGACATGCTCAAAAAGAAAATTTGTGTCAACATAAAGTTGGTGAGTTCAAGTGGTTAAAGTTTCAAAAATAAAAGGGACTCTTAGAGTCCACAAGTGAAGGTTTTAGAATCAAGTGTGAAAGTTTCTGAAAATCTCATTTGATGTTTAAAAACATTATTTTTAGTATCAGTCATCGTGGGGTGTCATAATCAACCCTGCACTTGGTCCCCGGCTGGCCTCTTCTAAAGTTATGTTGTACCGGATATTCCCGTAGGAAAGAACCAAGCCTCAGAACAGTGAACCATTCCTGCTAGTATGGTTCACCATAGTATCTTATTCAAAACCTGTTACATGCCACAAATGACACCTCAGGATCTCAGTGGGGTACCTCCCTGTAGCGGGAGCCACTGTGCGTGGGGGATTCCCCAAATAGATCTATTCACTTAAAAACAAGCGGTTCACAAAAGAATTAATGATCGTGACAAAAGTCTCAGCAGGTATCCAAAAAGTCCCATATACTAGCATCAAGTAAGCACAATCATAGTTCATAGAACAAAAGATCATGCAAAACAGTAAACAGTATCACACATAAGAATTTCAGTTTAAAGGAGCATGCTTCATCCCCAAAACAAAAGTAAAAAGGGGGACACGAGAACTCACCTGGTATCTATATATAATTTCAGAGCTTGATAAAGAAAAATGATGACCATCAACCAAGCAATCCCAGCTAGAACATATAAGATTCACATTTAGATTTAGCACGATGTTATTACATGCGTGCAGTTGAGCTCTTTAGTTAAATTAATGTTGGTGACTAGTATCCTTAGCTTCTTGTGTATTTGTTAAGTGTCATGAATTAACTCGGGTACATTAGGTTAACTAATGCATTTAATCAAGAATTGAGTCTTAGCTTAAATAATGTAGAAAAATCAATTTATGTCATGGATTCCAAATCTTTATAAATAACTTGCATTAACAATGTAGGTAATATATAATGTTTCAAACGATGTTTATAATGCTTGCGTTTATATCGTATTTGTTAACTTGATTGACGGTAATTTGTACAAAAAGAGTGTTACAATTAATATTTATGTCAATAACAATGAGATGGCCAATTACTAATAAGACAATATAATGGATCATTATAGAATTATAAGCCCATTTGTCATAACTAAGTGTGCGTGAACATCGGTTAACCTAATGTATCTATTGTACAATTATATCTTTTTGTATGCAGTTTTACATCCCGAAGTATTGTAAGGAATTAACGTGACATGAAGTAAATTTCTTTGTATAATCAATGACAATGTTATAACCAATTCCCCCAAAATGTAATGCTTCATATATTTATCTTGGTTGGTTTCTAATAGTTAGCGTTGTTGTTTAAATCTCGGGTCCAAACCATCCATTTAAATCAAACATTTATAACAAGCGACGTTCGTTTTCGTTTATAGTTCACCTATTTTATAATTTATGCCTTTTATATAATTAGAGCTCAATAACACGAATGCAAATTATGATTCAATTTCAATGAGTTGCGAGTGCGATTTTACCTTCCACTCGGTTATAAATTCTAACCAACTCGTTTACGACTTGATTTAATCGTGTTCCCGTTCCTTTGACTTCTAGTTGACCAAGTTTAACCATCTTTGACCGATGTTTTACCTAACCAAAACGTACCAAAATCATTTATAAGCACTAAAACAACATAGACTTTTACCTAAACGCAAGGCATGTTACCAAACAACCTCGTCGCAGCACTTACCACCATTATCGCCGCATGCAACAACAATCAAAGCCCTAGATTACCACTACTAGCCTTTTCCAATGTCACCACCATCGGTTATAACTTTTACCATAGCCGACACCACCACCGCAAGCACAACTAACACCCGAAATCAACAACAACCATCGACATAATCACAACCAAAAATCAACAACGACCAACAACCGCAGCCAACAACCATCACTTTGTAACCACCACTACTAACCGTCATAGCCAATACCATTACAGCTTGCATCACTTCCGTTATCGGGCCTCAACATAACCATAACCAACACCACCACGACCATAGCCTAAAGTTATACCATAATAACCACCATTATCACAACCACTTTGACAGCCTAAACCACATTCACCACAAGCCATTACTGCTGCTGCTCGGCGCCCGGTGGGCCTATGCCCCGCCGGCAGCCACCACAACCACAACCACACAACGCAACCATAGCCAAAACCATCACCAACGCAGTCACCACTACGGCCAATAACATCCACGGCCAACATCACCACAATCGACCAACACAATCACAGCCCACAACCATCAACAGTCAACATTCACCATCACCCATAGCCAACAACAACCATCGCCACCATCACGGACCATCACCACTGTCTCACTGTCTCGAACCTCGATCTGGTACAGATCTGTACATGCAACCTAGATCCCACTGATTTGTAGTATGTAGCTCAAGAAATCAAAAGACGAACGACTAGTTTGGTTCTCGGTTAGCCTTACCGAGAGAAAAGGGGCAGTGGGGCGGCCTAGGCCACCTTCGGTTGCCGTCATCTGTGGTGTGGGAACACCACGACAATACCACCACCATCGCGACCGCACACCACCATCATCGGCCGACCTTTGTAACCGCGACCACCACAACCACTGCCGACATCGCCACCATCACGTGTCGCTCCTTGCCTCCGCATCACCCACGACCAAATCGACCACCATCATCGGGTCTCGAACGACCCTTGTGGTCGTCTGAGTCGACCACCTCCGGCTCCCAACCATGAGCCATCATCACCACCACCCCCGAACCCGACCTGCAACGCCTCTTTCGTCTTCGATTCCCATCGCCTCATTGAGTTTTATGAGAAATTGAAGCCCCCATCGCTTCTTATTGGATGAGAGGAGTCGAGAGGGGAAGGAGGCTCGCCGGAGGCTTGAGTGGATGGCCGGAATCGGCTGGAGATTCGCCGGAAGAAGGGGGAGAAGGGGATGTCGCGGCTGCCCTCCCTTCCCTTTCTCAGTTTCTTTTTTTTTGTTTTGTTTTGAAATCCTAAAATGCAAGAATGTTTGTTTATATACTAGGGTTAAGGAAACGGGTTCGTAACCAGTTTGCACACGCTCGATTAAATTGTACGTAACGTTAAAAATTCGTTTCTCGTTAGTTTCCATTAATACAAAACGTTATAAGTGTTCTGAGATTATGTATTTAAAACATGCCGGTTAATCAAACGAGTTTGTGAGTTATCGCGTACTTAACACGGTTAACGGTTTATTAATTGTCATTTTGGTATCAATTGTATGCAATTAAGTATTAAAATGATATTTTGTTCATTAACTTCCCATGTCAGTCACGTTAAAACCTTATCTGTCCAATTCTCGGGTTTTGACTTAATTCTAGACCCGATTCACGTCACGATCGCGTTTTCAGAACGCGTTTATTCCAGGCAACGCGTCACTCACAAATTTAGTATTTTATGATAATAAGCAATGATTAGATGAATAATTACGGAGTTACGAGGTTCGGTTGACGTATCAGATATCAGTAAATGCCGGTGAAAACCGGTGTTCGCGTTTCGCTTACGTATTTCCATTGCTTATGCATGTTTGAAAAATCTTTTAGCAAGCATTATTTATGATTTTAGTTAAGGTTAACAATGATTTAGGTTGGATGACATGCCATTTTAAGAATTTCTGATGAAATTCAGACGTTAGTACACGTTAAATTGCCGGATTTTACCCGGTATGGATTCTGAATCTGTTTTTAGCTTGGATCTTTCCATAGTTATTTCAAATCATCTAATAATTCATTGTTTCATGGTTTCTTGTTTAATTAGTTCCTAAACGTGTATTTGGGCCTTAAATGGGCCATTTTATAAGTTCAGGCCCTTATTGGGATTATTGGGTCCAAAAAGGCTAGTTTCATTTTCTAAGTTTTCTTTGATAAGCCCAACTCAATTCAGACTTTTATTGAGTTTTATAACATTTATAGGTTTTCAATTGGGTCATATTTCAGAGGTGTTACATGTATGGTGATGACTTGATATGTTCATGTTATGTTTACGTTCCTGTTATGCATAATTGTTTTCCGTAGCTTTAGGTTGAATGTTTATGAATGAATGAAAAGTATTATGTAACATAAAGTGGAAGATAATGAAAAGAGGAATGTAAGAAAGGCTTGCAAGCAAACGTATGGAGGTTCACACCCAATGAAGGGTGTTAGGTCAACTGTGTGCGGGTTAGCTACCCTAGAAGGATGCACACTGGGGTCCAATCCTTGTGATTGACCATATGTATGGGATCCTTGTCGCTTGCCCTAGGTACTGAAGTCAGATTCATGCATAATGTTCAAGGTCTATGAAAGACCTCAGGCCCAGTAACCAGCTTCTTGCACAATGTTCGGGGTATAGCATATGGCATTGATCCGAAATGAAAAGAGAAAATATAAGTGGTGAATGTACTTGCCCTAGGTACTAGAGTCAGCTTCCTGCACAATGTTTGAGGTCTATGAAAGACCTTAGGCCCAGTAACCAGCTTCATGCACAATGTTCGAGGTATTTTACATGTCATCGAAAGTAATGAACGTACGAATGAAAGTAATGAACGTATGAATGAATGCAATGAATGTACGAATGAAAGTAAGGAATGTATGAATGAAAGTAAGAATTTATGAATCAACGTGAATGAAAGTTAGGAATGTGAATGATAATGATGTATGTTGAATGACGAAAGTTAACGAACGAATGATGAAGATAATAATGATACCATCTATGTGTACGTATGATGCTTGATCGCGTAAGAATGTAAATTATGGTTTTAATTGAAAGAAAAGTATGTTTTACTTTAAAACTAGAACTCATTCAGCAACGCTGACTTTTTATGTGTTTGCAGTTGGCAGGTAATGTTGCTAACGATGGCACTGGATGGTTACTTAGCTCTTTCTGGATGGCATTCATTTGTATAATGTTTTTGCATTATAATGCGAACAAATGATGTTTTTAATGAATGTTGTATTAACTTGCAAAAGCATTTATATAGAAAAGAAAGTTATTTAAATGTTCCGCTGCGATGTTTTGATGAAATACAAATGTAATTATATATTTTATATGCGATGATTGGCCAGCTGTAAGCATCCCGGGAACGGGGCCTTACAAGTTGGTATCAGAGCTAGGTTTAAGTGAAACGGGTAAATTTTCAAAATAAACCTAATCTTACACTGAGAATGGGACGGAAAGGGAAGGCATGCAATATGAGTAGCTGCATGCCATCAGGTATTTTCTTAATGTTAACTAGCATTATGTGTGCATGTTATGTGGTTTATGTGTTGCTGGTAGATTTAGATACTAATGTAGTCAGGACAGGTAATGCTTGGGGTATGAAGAGTAAAGTAAGTGGCTAACCACAACTGGCCACTGTAATTAGAGACTTACTAAACTTGATATAAACTAAGTTGTCCCTTGAATGACCGTGTTGGTGTTTGAATCTTTCAGTGTGCGTTAGAGGATGGCCGGTGGTAGATCATCTAAAGCTTCGCGAGGCAGGGTACGTGGAGGACGTGGTGCTGAACCGCAGGCCACAAGGGGAAGGCCCAGGGTTGCAAAGGTGTTTCATGAAGAACCCGAGACCCCTCATCCAGAGGGTGGTGACGAGAGTGCAAACTTGAGGGCCTCGGTGAAAGAGGCGGTAGTTGAAGAAGTGCATCAGGTCATGCAGACAATCTTACCGTCTATGGTGACTGAGGTGATAAAGGCTGTATGGGAAGGAGAAGGGAAAGAGAGAAACCGGTCCTCAGGAAGTCGGGAGCAACCGGAGACTGATAAGGAGGAGGAAGAAGATCCTGTGCAGGAGCCAGCACGAGGCTGTAACTATGGGGCATTTCAAAGATGTAAGCCCCCTACTTTTGATGGTAATAGCACTACTGCTGCTGCTCACCGGTGACTGAGGGAAATGGAAGCTGTTCTGAATATCAGCGAGTGCCGAGAAGACTAGAAGGTGACGTTTGCTGCCCACTCGTTCGTGGACTCGGCTTTGTGTTGGTGGGACAATATAGTCCAAGCCGAGGGCAGTCGGGCAATTAGGAGAATGAGATGGTCGGAGCTGAAGAAGTTGGTTATTGAGGAGTTCTGTCCCCACCGGGAGATGGAAAAGTTGAGAGAGAGTTCCTGCAACTGGAGGCGGGAACCATGACATATCAGCAGTACACCATGAAGTTCAACGAGATTGCACGTCTGGTGCCGGATCAGGTGACACCTCTGTCATGGAAGATTAAGAGGTACATTCAGCGTTTGCCAGCGGATATTCCCAGGCACATGATCGCTGCCCGACCGAGCACGTTTAGGTCGGCGGTGGACTTGGAAGGGAGGTTATATGATGAGAGGGCTGTAGTGGTGGTGGCTGAAGGTAGTAGGAAGGTGGTGGTGATAAAAAATGGAGTGGGAAGAGGTTTGGTCGGGGTGATGCCTCGACGGGTAACAAGAAAGCACGGGTGGATGATCGCCGTGTAACCACACCGGGTACGGGATCGAAAAAGTTTGGAAAATATGAGAAGGAGCACAGTGGCGAGTGTAGGTGGGGGTTGAATGTGTGCTTCAAATGTGGAAGCCAGGTCATATGGCACGGGAGTGCAAAGCGGGTAGATGTTTTAACTGTGGCGGGGAGGGCCACATGAGCTGAGACTGCAAGAAGCCAAGGGCTGAAGGTACGGGGAATGAAGGACCGAGGGCGAGCACCTGGGAATTCACCATGACACAAGAGGAGGCTAGGATGGACCCTGATGTTATGTCCGGTACGTTTCTAGTAAACCAAACTTTAGCTTCTGTGTTGTTCGATTTGGGTGCTAGTAAATGTTTTATTTCTACTGCTTTTTGTACTAAGCTGCCGGTTAGTAGTAGACGTGTTGATGCGCCCTTTGATGTAGAAACTGCCAAGGTAAGTCTACCAGGATTTCTGAGATGATAGAGGACTATGATGTGGAACTAGAAGGTCATAAGTTTCCTGTTAGCCCGTTCGTGATGACCATAGGTGGTTTCAATTTGGTTCTTGGGATGGATTGGTTGGCGGACTTCAAGGTGAACATTGTGTGTCGTAAGAAGATGATTCATTTGACAGCGCCTGACGGGAGTTCGGTAACTGTTTATAGGGATCGAGTCACGACGATTCCGAAAGTAATCTCAATGGCAGTAGCGGGAAATTGTATGAGGCGTGGATGTAGCGCCTAGTTGGCTTATGTGAAGGATGTGGATACGCCAACACCACAACTATCTGATGTTCCGGTCGTGTGCGACTTTCCAGATGTGTTTCCCGAAGGCTTGTCAGGAGTGCCACCTGACGGAGAGATCGAGTTTCAGATTGATTTGATACCAGGTGCCCAACCTGTTGCCAAGGCACCGTATCGGTTGGCTCCAACTAAGATGAAAGAGTTGATGGAGCAATTGCAAGAGCTGCTTGACAAGAGGTTTATTAGACCGAGTATCTCTCCTTGGGGTGCTCTGGTTTTATTCGTGAAGAAGAAGGACGGCAGTATGAGGATGTGTATTGACTACCAGGAGTTGAACAAGTTAACGGTGAATAACCGGTACCCGTTACCGAGGATTGATGAATTGTTTGATCAACTTCAAGGTGCTAGTTGGTTTTCAAGGATAGATCTTCGATCGGGCTACCATCAGCTAAAGGTGAAAGAACAGGATATTCCTAAAACAGCTTTTTGCACGCGTTATGGTCATTACGAGTTCCTCGTTATGTCATTTGGGTTGACCAACATGCCAGCTGCTTTTATGGACTTGATGAATCGAGTGTGTCGGCCAATGTTGGATAAATCAGTGATTGTGTTTATTGATGATATCCTGATTTATTCAAAGAGCGAGATGGAGCATGCCGATCACATTCGAGAGGTGTTGGAGACGTTGAGAAGGGAGAAGTTGTACGCCAAGTTCTCCAAGTGCGCGTTCTGGTTGCGCGAGGTTCAATTCTTGGGTCACGTGGTGAATCTGGAGGGGATTATTGTGGATCCGGCAAAGGTGGAAGCAGTGATGCAATGGAGTCTCCAAGGACACCATCCGAGATCCGTAGTTTCTTGGGTTTGGCGGGCTACTACCGAAGGTTTATTCAAGACTTCTCTAAGATCGCTTCTCCACTAACCAAGTTGACCCGGAAAGATGTGAAATTTGTATGGGGTCAAGCTCAAGAGAAGGCGTTCGGAGAATTGAAGACGAGATTTACTCAAGCTCCTGTATTGTCGTTACCTGATGGCAGTGACAATCTGGTGGTTTATTCTGATGCTTCCTACTCGGGGTTGGGGTGTGTGTTAATGTAGAGAGGAAAGGTTATAGCTTACGCGTCCCAACAGTTGAAAGTTAATGAGGTTAACTAACCTACTCATGATTTGGAGCTAGCAGTCGTGGTCTCTGCATTAATGATTTGGAGGCACTACCTATACGGGACGAAGTGCACCATATTCACTAACCATAAGAGCTTGAAGTATTTCTTCGAGTAGAAAGACTTGAACATGAGGTAGAGGAATGGTTCTAGCTCATAAAAGATTATGATTGTGAGATCCATTACCATCCAGGCAAAGCCAACGTGGTGGCGGATGCCCTTAGTCTAAACGAGAGACCCGAGCCGATTCGGGTGAAGACGTACCAGCTGATTATGACCACTGATGTGATGAAGCAAGTCAAGGAGTTTCAAGATGAGGCGTTGAAAAAAGGTCATCTTAATTTTGAAAGAATGAGAGGTCTGGTTGCGGAATTGGGTGAAAACACACTTGGTGTTAAAACCCGATTCGGGCGGATGTGGATTCCTTACCTTGGGGATCTACGGGTGAAGATTATGGATGAAGCTCATAAGACTCGGTACTCTATTCATCCCGGTGCTACAAAGATGTACCAAGACATGAAGAAAGATTATTGGTGGTCGGGTATGAAGCGTGACGTAGTGGAGTATGTGAGTAAGTGCTTCACTTGCAAGCCGTATGGGAAGATCCAACCTTTGGATATACCAGAATGGAAGTGGGAGCACATCACCATGGATTTCATTACAAAGCTGCCGCATACTCTGAAAGGGTATGATGCTATATGGGAGATAGTTGACCGCTTGACGAAGAGTGCTCATTTCCTACCGATCCGCGAGACATATTCATCTGAGAGGATGGCTGGTCTGTTCATCAAGGAAATTGTAACTCGTCATGGTGTGCCGATGTCTATTGTGTCTGATCGTGACACCCGCTTCACATCCAAATTTTGGAAGAAATTCCACCACTCCATGGGGACGAGGTTACATATTAGCACGGCTTATCATCCCCAGACTGATGGTCAGTCAGAAAGGACCATTCAGACATTAGAGGACATGCTGCGGGCATGTGTGATTGATTTTGGGGGAAGTTGGGATGACCACTTACCGTTAGCTGAATTCTCATACAACAACAGCTATCATGCCATCATTGGTATGCCACCTTATGAGATGCTATACGGTAGAAGATGAAGAACACCGTTTGTTGGGGTGATATTGGTCATAAAGAGTTAGGGAGCGTCGACGTGATCGAGGCTACGACTGAAAAACTTGAAAGGATCAAAGCCTTCATAAAGACTGCCAAAGATAGACAAAAATCGTATGCTGATAAACGACACAGACCGATTGAGTTCCAGGTGGGTGACCGGGTTATGTTAAAGGTCTCACCTTGGAAGGGTATCATTCGTTTCCGAAAGTGGGGCAAGTTGAGCCTGAGATACATAGGCCCTTTCCGAATCATTGCCCGAGTAGGAGAGGTGGCCTATAGATTGGAGTTACCAGATGAGTTAAGTGGAATTCACCCGACATTCCACGTCTCTCATCTAAGGAAGTGCCTGGCAGATGAAGATATGATTTTTCCACTTGAGGATATTGAAGTAGATGAACGGCTCAATTATGTGGAGCAACCAGTGGCAATCATCGATCGAAAAAAGAAAAGGCTGAGAATAAAGTGGTTCCTCTTGTGCGTGTGCAGTGGAAGCACAGGAAGGGATCCGAGTCAACACGGGAGACCGAAGAAGAGATGAGACATCATCACCCACGTTTATTCGAGGAATGACAGGCTTCAGGGACGAAACCTATATAAGGGGGGTGGACTTGTAACGCCCGGATATTTTCCTTGAAGCCGACGAAAGAAGAAAAAGAAATAAAGTCCAAAGTCGGGGGACCAAACTTGCCAAAACGGGAGAAAGTTTGGAAGAGTGGGGGATTAAGAGGGGAGGGCAGCCCACACCCTCCCCACACTTGTGAAAATTCAGCAAAAGAGAGGAGAAGAGAGAAAATGGGAAAAAAGTTGGTTCGGGTGGATTCAAGTGTGCAAAATTGTCGTGTAGCGGGTCTAAACGAAGCTCTTCTTCTGGGTGTTGTTTGTGTGAGTTCTAGGACCCCTCTTATACTCGTTTTAAACTGATTTGGGTCTGAAACACATAGTAAACCCGTTTTTGTATGTGTATGTGTTTGACCCATTTGGATGTGTTTGCGTGTTATGCGTTTGGAGTATGTTTTCGGGCTTGTGTGCTTGAATGGTGTTATAGTATGCATTCCTAAGGTTTAGGATGGTTGATTTGGGCTTAGAATGGGTTTGGATGAGCTTGGAGGTCGAAACTGGCATATTGGGTTCTGGTTGAACTGCATTCTGCAACAGTTAGGGCTAGGCGACCGACTGGAGGCCATACGATCGACTTGGATGCGATTGAGGTTCAATCGCACGATTGAGATTCAATCGCACGATTGGAGGGCCAGTTGCATGCGGAGTCATGCGACTGAGAGCCTATTGGCATAAGTACTCATCTGCATTGAGTCCATCCGTATGAGGTCCATTCGCATAGTGTCCATCTGCATAAGGTCCACTCGCACAGTGTTCATTCGCATGGATGTCCATTCCCAGGAGGCTTAATCTCCAGGTGTTCATTCGCATGGGTTCAGTCGCATGGGATGCCCTGCGACTAAAGGGTGCCCATATGCCCACGTAGGGTTTGCGTACCCGAGGAAAAGCGTAGTTTCAGTACTGACTTTCGGAGGGAAGTGCATATGTAAATTTTGACGTGGAAGTTCCCGTAAGTTCATGTAAGTTGACTGTTGAGGCCTTAGTGGTTATATTGGGCATAATGATGTTGCATGTTTATGTATGATGTATGTTATGTAAGTATGATGGTGCCTTGTATGGTGATGACTTGATATGTTCATGTTAAATTTACGTTCCTGTTATAAATAATTGTTTTCCCGTGGCTTTACATTGAATGTTTATGAATGAATGAAAAGTATTATGTAACGTAAAGTGGAAGATAATGAAAAGAGGAACGAAATGAAAGAATGCATGCATTAACGAATGTATGAATGTAAGAAAGGCTTATAAGCGAACGTACAGTGGTTCACACCCAATGAAGGGTGTTAGCTTAACTGTATGCGGGTTAGCTACCTCAGAAGGATGCACACTGGGGTCCAATCCTTGTGATTGACCATATTTATGGGATCCTTGTCTCTTGCCCTAGGTACTGGAGTTAGCTTCGTGCATAATGTTCGAGGTCTATGAAAGACCTCAGGCCCAGTAACCAGCTTCATGCACAACGTTCGGGGTATAGCATATGGCATTGATCCGGAATGAAAAGAGAAAAGATAAGTGGTGAATGTACTTGCCCTAGGTGCTGGAGTCAGCTTCGTGCACAATGTTTGAGGTCTATGAAATACCTCAGGCCAGTTAACCAGCTTCGTGCACAATGTTCGGGGTATTGTACATGTTATCGAAAGTAATGAACGTACGAATGAAAGTAATGAACGTACGAATGAATGTAATGAATGTACGAATGAAAGTAAGGAATGTACGAATGAAAGTAAGAATTTATGAATGAACGGGATTGAAAGTAACGAATGTGAATGATAATGATGTACGTTGAATGACGAAAGTTAACGAACGAATGATGAAGATAATAATGATACCATCTATGTGTACGTATGATGCTCGATCGCGTAAGAATGTAAATTACGGTTTTAATCGAAAGCAAAGTATGTTTTACTTTAAAACTAGAACACACTCAGCAACGCTGATTTTTTATGTGTTTCCAGTTGGCAGGTAATGTTGCTGAGGATGGCACGGGACGGCTACTCAACTCTTTTTGGATGGCATTCTTTTGTATAATGTTTTTGCATTGTAATGCGAACAAACTACGTTTTGTAATGAATATTGTATTAACTTGCAAAAGCATTTATATAGAAATGAAAGTTATTTAAATGTTCCGCTGCGATGTTTCATGAAATACAAATGTAACTATATATTTTATGTGCGATGATTGGCCAGTTGTAAGCGTCCCGAGAACGGGGCCTTACATCCTACAAAAGGTATCTAGAACACAGTTAACAAATTTAGATCCATTACTACTTCTAAAAGTTTTGACTTTTAAATCAACTTGATTTTTAATTTTAGTTAAAACTCCATTAATGTTTCTGATGTTTCACTCTTATGCTTTAAGAAAAAAGGCCCATGTGAATCTAGTGAAATCATCAACAATCACCAAACAATATTACCTTTGCCAATGCTCATCATATTAGTTGGACCAAACAGATCCATGTGAAGCAATTTGGGTGGTGTTGTATTTGTGTTAATTATTTTGGATTTGTGAGACACCTCATGTTGTTTTCCTTTGTAACATGAAGAACAATAAGAGGAACATTGAAATTCTTTCTTTGGAAAACCAATGACTAAGTCATTTCTGGCTAGCCTATTTATGTTCTTCGTATTAGAATGAACCACCCTTCTATGCCATAGTTGAGATTCATATTCTGATGACTTAGAAATCAGGAATGTTTCATTTGATGTTAGTGAGGTGTTGATCATGTCCAAAACATATGTATTTCCTTTTCATGTTGCTTTTAGAAGGATCTAATCATCTAGGGTTTGCAAACCAGGTTTAAGAATGTAACAATGCTTTTTATCAAATAAAGTGATAGTTTTGATCACAAATTTGAGAAACACTGAGTAAATTAAATTGTAAGTTTTCACAAAAAAATACTCTCTCAAACTTGAGCACACCATTTTTTCAAATTCCTTCACCTACAATTTTACCTCCTTTCTTATCCCCACCAAATGATACACAAGAAGCATTTTTGTGTTTGAAGCCATAGAGAATAGAACAGTTTCCTGTCATATGCCTGGAACATCCACTGTCAACATACCACTTGTTGTCAGCCCTCCATGTATGTTCCTGCACATAAAGTGAAATCAATTAGAATGGGGAACCCAAGCCTTAATGAGTTTAGGCTGACCAAGTGTGTCTAAAATTGTTAGTCCCAAACAACACTTGAATCAATGAGATTTGTGAAAATTGTTCGATCAAACACAAAATATAGATGAACAAATGATGAACACCTCAAGAACACAATGAAGTCCCTTGTTGGATCTTTGATGATTTGAATCTGATAATACAAAGTGCAAACCCTCAAATCAAGTGGCTCATTCAAGCTACAAAACCCTAATTACAATTTATCTATTTATAGTGAATATAATATTCACGAATGACACATTAAGCCCCTAGACTTGAACTAATTAGGGAAAATTACAATTAAACTAAAATATGACAAAAACTAGATTAAATATATTTTGTTGACACAAAATATATTTATTACAATAAAGATCATAGCCATAATATATCTTCAACGTCTCGTCTCGGTTCTTCGTCTCGTACTCGACGTTTGACTTTTCTGATGACTTTGACCGTGACGTTTACTTTGGTTGACTTTGACTGTGTTGATAATATAAACTATCCTTTTCAGACCCAACAATACTCTCCCTTAGTCTATCATTATCAACGTCTTCATACGAATTCAGCCACGAGAAGTCAACCATAGAAAGATCTTGAAATTGAAGCTTTCTGAATCTGATGAGAAAGATTATTCATCTCATAAGCTCCCCTTATTTATATGCTCCCCCTTTTTTAGTGCATCCATTCTAAAGATATTGGAATAACATTCCTAATTCTCTAATCTCGAGTGCTTCAAAAGATGTAGGAGGAGGATTCCTAGCTCTATATCTTCTGCAAACTTGAAGAACAAGTTCTCTGGTCTGGTTCATTGCTCAGGTGATGATCGACCATAACTTGTAGCAATATCCTGCACCACAAACACTGATATGATGATAATTAGTTGGATTCCCCGTGTATATTTTGTATAATAATTGCATTGTTTATGTTCGTTTTTATCCCGGAATTCGTTTCTATTGATCAATTGTGGGTTTTGTAGGATCCCGAGCATAAAGATAGCATTTTGGAGCGTAAACGAGTCTTAACGAGATGCCGGGATCGAGCCGAGGAGTTTGGAATTAAAAGAATTAAAAAAATCTGAGTTTTGCTGCTCTCGCGCTACGCGCCAGCCGGAGGAAGAACTCCTCGCGATACGCGAGGGGTGGAAAAAGCTGCGAAATTACCATTTTACCCCTCATTAACCCATGGATCTACCCGAGATGCCACCCGACTATTTTGTCGGGTTGCGAGGTACGTCGCGCCACGCGACAACATTTGGGAAACCCGTCGCGACACGCGACGGGTGCTAAAGTCGGCAAAGTTGTTTAAAACTCAAACTAAAACCCTAATTCGAGGGGGGTGGACATTATTGGACGATTTGGAGCGGCTGAGGACGATCATAGGCGATTTCCAGGAGCTTGGGAGCAAAGGATTGGAGATTTGGAGCTAGGAAGTGAAGAATCGAAGACTTAATCGTCCCGGTTTTTACGTTTCTCTTCTTAGTTTTCATTCCTTTGTAATCAATGACTTCTTTCATGACTTATACTTCTGCTTTGATTATGTTTAGAGCCTAAACTTCTGTAGCTACCTAGGTTTTGATAAATATGCATGTTTAACTTAGTATTCTTTCGGTTTTTGGATTGTACTTGTGTTTAAAGTTAATGATAATGATTTGGTTTGCATGATCAGTTGTGTACGTGTATTTAGATCTGTTCTTGTGATTGGTTTATTGCTTCACGTGTGTCTTGATGAATGTCTTTCATATAATGGATGCATGCTAGATCGTTTGCCTAGGGTTTGCAGTTTCTAGAGGATTTGGTAGACGTATTGAATCATTGAAGTGATTTATCTTGAACTGGACTAACTAAATATGCAACTAATCTTAATACTGTGAGGTTAATAGATTATCAGGTTTTCTTGTGTGATTGATTGCTAGGTTAGAGTCTCTGTGAGGAGTTCGGTCTAGTTTCCCTTTCATATCATAGTTTCCTGAGTCTGATTAGGCATTCCAGGTCTATCCCCTTACCTTTAGGTATTGTGACATTCGCGCCGTGAGGTAGAGTGTCTTTCGGGTGTGTCGTTAGCTTAGTTGGAGAACCTGTGAGGGTAATCCACAAACCGGTGTTTTATCAGCTTATTAGGTCAATCTAGTTGCTTCCCTTGAAAGTGTCGAGGTTTCTCTAGGTCCCTTTTAAGTTAGTATCTTCAGATCCCGGTTACACAAGTCTTTCCAAAACCGTTAGAAGAAAAACCAAAACTTGTATAGGATTCTTACCTAGGTAGTGTTTTCTTCTCCTGATTTAAATCTAGTCAATTCCTTGTTTTCTGTCCAGTCTTAGTTCTTTTAAAGTAATTTAAAACAAACCCCCCCATTTACTTTCATTTAGTATTTTTAGTCGAGTCTTAGGTAAGTTTAGTTTACGTTTTCCATACAGAAATCTTTGGGTTCGATAACTCGGACTTTAATAGCTATTCTGCAATTGACCGGTACACTGCCGGTTGTGTTGCTTAGGATCGAGTCTTAGTCTTGGTTTTATAAATTTAAAGCTTTTCAGTGTCTAGTTTAGAGTCAATTTTTGTTAGTTTTATTTAGGTAGTCTAGCACACACCAAAGTTTTTGGCGCCGTTGCCGGGGATTTCTTGGCGATTGCGTTAAATAGACTTACTTGATTTAATTACTATTTGTGCTAAGTGTTTTTAATTAGTTTGTTTTTAATTCTATTTGTTTTTATTTTATTTGTTTGAGTCAGTCTTACAGTTTTAATTTTGTGTTTTGCAGGTTTATGCCCCGCTTGAGATCACAAGGACCACCTCCGGATCAAGATTTGCAGCTTGCGTTGCCTGAATTTGAGGTTGGTACTTCTTCTCTTTCTGTTTTTGATTCTACACCTTTTCCTATAGCACTTTCTCCTACTTATTCTACAGATTCTAGCCCACCTAGTTCACCACACACACATATGGCTGAGAATCAGACTGTTCATCAGCAAGCCACCAATGGCTTCACAGGAGTTAGCAATCCAATCACACTTCCTGCCATTGCTAATGATAACTCCTGGCAGATCCCATCCTACGTCATGACAGCTATCTCTAATAACTGTCAATTCCATGGACGCGAGGATGAGGACGCACCTGCACATATAGGTCGCTTAGAGCGAATTGGTAGAACTTTCAAGTTGCAGGGTGCGTCTGATGATGGCATTTTCTTACAGCTGTTTCCATTTTCACTTGCTGATAGAGCCGCCACTTGGCTCGAATCTCATGCAGCTGGTACTTTCACCACCTGGCCGGCTCTTCGTGAGCGTTTTCTTCATAAATATTTTCCGTCGGCCAAGGCATCTAGGCTTAGAGATGAGATACATTCGTTTAGGATGGAGCCCGATGAGCCTTACTATCGTGCTTGGGAGAGGTTTCAAAACCTCCTTAGTCGTTGCTCCCAGCATGGTTTGTCTGAATGGGCTTTGGTAGAAAAGTTTTACAATGGGATGAATTATGAGACGAGAGCTAGGTTTGATACGTCTGCGGGTGGGCACTTAATGGGTAAGAAAAACGTGAATGAATGTAATGAAATGTTTGAGAGTTTTGCCCAAGCAGAACATGAGCAGCGGTCTGGAAACAGGAATTCCAGTCCTGCCACTGGTACCTCATCCCGAGGAGTTCACCATGTCACCATGGATACTAGTGTGGCTGCTGCTCTTGATAGCCTAGTTCGTGAGGTTAGAGAGCTGAAAAAGGAGGTTGATAGGCGTGAGCTATGTAGAGGTGACCATGCAACTAGTGAGTGCCCTTTGATAGGTCAAGAGCAAGCCGGTTATGTAGGTAACAATTCTTATAACTCCGGTTGGAGAAATCAGAACAACTGGCATTCTTCAGGTGCTCCCCCAGGTTTCTCACAGAATTCTAATCAAAACCAGGGGCAGGGTAGTGGTTCAGGTGGTCAGTCAGGGCAGAATAGTGGAGAGTTGAGTAGGATAGAGAATCTGTTGACTCAGTTAGTGGTTAAGGATGCTAAGACGCAGCAGATTCTAGCTGAACATGATATCTTATTGAAAAATCAGCAATCAGCTTTCCTAGATCTTCAGATGACTGTATGGGACATAGCTAGAAGGTTAGATGAGAGGCCCCCAGGTCAGTTACCCGGTAATACTCAACAAAACCCAAATGCACATGTTAAAGCCATTACTACTAGGTCGGGTAGGAGGTTAGATGAGGTTAGAACTCCTATAGTTGAGGAAGTTGTGTTTGAGAAAAATGAGAGAGAGGTAGTTGAGAATCTCTCTGGGGATAAGGTTGTAAAGAAGACTAGTGTATCTGAACATTCTCCTGAGATTGACTATTCCCGTCTCCCGTTTCCTGATAGGCTTAAGCATCAAATGTATGAAAGGGATTACGGGCACTTTTTAGATCTCTTTAAGCAATTAGAGGTCAATCTCCCGTTCATAGAAGTGATTAAGTGGATGCCTAAGTATGTGAAATTTCTGAAGGATCTCCTGAAGAATAAAAGCAAACTGGGTGAAATTTTGAGTGTTTCCTTGTCGGGTGAGTGTTCTGCGGTGGTCATGAACCAACTACCGGAGAAATTGGCAGATCCCGGGGTCTTCACAATCCCGTGTCTGTTTGGTAGTGAAGTTCAATGCCACGCGTTGGCGGATTTAGGAGCTAGTATCAATCTTATGCCCTATTCCTTGTATGAGAAGCTAGGTTTAGGTGAGTTGAGCCCAACGCGCATGACACTTTCCCTTGCTGATAAATCTGTTAAGCATCAGCGGGGAATTGTAGAGAATTTATTGGTTAAGGTTGGTAAGTTTGTGTTCCCCGTGGACTTTGTAGTGTTAGACATGGAGGCTGATGAACGAGTTCCTATCATTCTAGGTAGACCCTTCTTGTGTACTGCTAAAGCTAACATTAATGTGTTTAAGGGTGAGATCACACTTCACGTGGGAGAGGAGAGTGTAGTGTTTGAGGTAGCCAAATCAATTAGGGGTCCTAGTATTCCGAAAGAGTCGGTTTCCTTGATCAATTCTTGTGAGGTGGCTGATAGGAAAATGGAGAGTGTTAAGAGAATAGAATAGTGCTAAAGCTGTTTGTGTGGAGAGAGCATACTCTGTCGAGGAAGAGGAGGAATTGGATAAAATAGTTGATGAGTTTTTGAGAAATTGTGAAAAAGATGATAAGTTTTCTGCTTCTGAGATTGAAAATTTTGTGATGATTAAGGATAGCAAATCCCCAAGGG
The DNA here is from genome assembly GCA_024085815.1 of Flaveria linearis. Classification (NCBI taxonomy): domain Eukaryota; kingdom Viridiplantae; phylum Streptophyta; class Magnoliopsida; order Asterales; family Asteraceae; genus Flaveria; species Flaveria linearis. Next base: position 73,291,097 of record CM044008.1, on the reverse strand, counting down.
TGGGGATGTTAGAGTTTGATAGAGAACCGCCACCATTAGCAAAACCCAAGTGTGGGGATTGTTGTGATTTGATTGATTCTGAATTTGGTGGTTTCTTGTTTAGTGGTGAGTTTGGATGTGAGGTTGTTAGTTTCGGGGGTGAGCTGGGTCTTCATGATCCCCCATAAGTTGATCTGAGTGATGGTTTTTGGGTAGTGACCCGTTTGTAGAGTTTGTAGAGTTGGTTTTAGGTAGTTTGTGTCGGTTTTTGTGTTTCGTGTGTTTTGTTTTCGTTTCTTGTTAAGTGTTTGCGGGGAAACAATCTTATGGTTGCGATTTGACACATGACCGGGAGGCTACCAGGTAAGTTTTCCCACTTGGTTCATGTTAATAGAGGTAATAAAACGGTTGGGGCCAAAATTTGGCTAAGGCATGAAAAATTTCGTAATTTTCTGCAAAAAGTGCAACCTCGCGCTACGCTCCAGGCTGCTTGATTTTTTCTCGCGTAACGCGAGGAGTCTCGCGTATCGCGCCATGTTCATGCCTAATCCCTCGCGACACGCGAGGGATCCCAGAATTTTGAAATTTTTTTTATTCTACCTAATTTTCACCATTTCACCCATTTTTCCACCATTTTCTACCTTCTACCATCATGTCATCCATTTTTCCACTTGTTTAAAGCAACTTGAATTTCAAACGTGTGTTTCTCTGTTTTGTGAGTCGTTTTTGTTTTTTTTATTGAGTCTGTTTGATGTTGTGTTTGCCTGTTAGTTGTTTGCTTTGCAGGTCTGGAATAATTCACCCGTACTCAATCTCCATTCGGGTGAATATATCCAACAATTTTATAAGGAGGCAACCAGTGATTCCTGATCGCGAATGAAATGCTATACGATCAGAGGTTTTGGATTCAGACTCTGCACAGCTGGACACTGCTTATTACCAGCTAAGTCTTTTCCAAAACTCTTCTTTTTATTTATGTCTTTCTTTTAATTTCCACATTGAGGACAATGTTTAATTTAAGTGTGGGGATAGGAAGACATGTGTCTTAGGTTTAATTTCATTGAGTCATTCTTTTAATTTTTGCGTGTGTTTAGTTAGTTTTATTTTAGCGTGTCTTTAAAAAAATCAAAAAATTAGAAAATGTCCCTGATTTTGATGTTTGCATATATTAAAAATGGAAAATGATAGGTAAAGTCAGGTGTCTGGTTTTCAACTACTATATGTATGAGATAATAAATAATTGAAAGCGTGTCTGATTTGGGATGCACGGGTAGGCCCAGCCGATTGTGAAGGGTTTTCATAGATGTATTCTAATCCATCTAATTAAATATTTAATTTACTATATATGTTCTCACTAAATGGAAGTCGAAACTGTTGGAAGGTTGAAAAAGCACCACTGTAGGTTGATACCCTTTTGTATTTAAGATTAGCATAGTTGGCACACGTTATGTGGCGCCTTAGGATTCCATCTTAGTATTGTGTGAGTTTGAAAATGACAATTAGGTGCACTAGGGCATTCAAAAACCTCTAGGCCAGTGCTTAATGATTGTGGCCTGAAGCTTATGTGCTTGACAGCTGGGATGGCGACTTGGCTGGCAACACCTCTGAGTTAGGGTCGTGATCCTGTTGTTTTTAAATCTTGCACAATTTAGAAAAAAAACTATATATGCTTTGCATGATCAAAAAAAAAATAAATATATATATATATATATAGAAAAAAAACAATAGAAAAAATATGAAAAGTTGCAAAAGAAGAATAAGTGCTGAAAAGAAAAATATTTATAGTGCAGCTTAGTTTCCATCAAAATAAGTTAGTTTTAAATACATGTGGGTATTAGGTTACAGTGGTAGAAAAATCATGGATTTTTGATTTAGTCTATGCTTTGGAGATTTCATAACAGGAATAGATACCGACTTGTGAGAATTCATGATTAATAAAATAGAATACTTGAACTTAAATGCTATACTCTTGGGGACTTGGATGATCGGCGGTTGGGTTTAAATGGACAAATATACCTTGTGATCGCGGTTAACACGTTAGTAAATTTTAATAAGTAATTAGACTTAAATGTTGGAAATCAGATTTAAACTTGACTATGATTCCATTTGCATAAGTCTTTTTCAGGGACGAGAAAGAGGTAAGTGTGGGGATATTTGATATGATGATAATTAGTTGGATTCCCCGTGTATATTTTGTATAATAATTGCATTGTTTATGTTCGTTTTTATCCCGGAATTCGTTTCTATTGATCAATTGTGGGTTTTGTAGGATCCCGAGCATAAAGATAGCATTTTGGAGCTTAAACGAGTCTTAACGAGATGCCGGGATCGAGCCGAGGAGTTTGGAATTAAAAGAATTAAAAAAATCTGAGTTTTGCTGCTCTCGCGCTACGCGCCAGCCGGAGGAAGAACTCCTCGCGATACGCGAGGGGTGGAAAAAGCTGCGAAATTACCATTTTACCCCTCATTAACCCATGGATCTACCCGAGATGCCACCCGACTATTTTGTCGGGTTGCGAGGTACGTCGCGCCACGCGACAACATTTGGGAAACCCGTCGCGACACGCGACGGGTGCTAAAGTCGGCAAAGTTGTTTAAAACTCAAACCAAAACCCTAATTCGAGGGGGGTGGACATTATTGGACGATTTGGAGCGGCTGAGGACGATCATAGGCGATTTCCAGGAGCTTGGGAGCAAAGGATTAGAGATTTGGAGCTAGGAAGTGAAGAATCGAAGACTTAATCGTCCCGGTTTTTACGTTTCTCTTCTTAGTTTTCATTCCTTTGTAATCAATGACTTCTTTCATGACCTATACTTCTGCTTTGATTATGTTTAGAAGCTATACTTCTGTAGCTACCTAGGTTTTGATAAATATGCATGTTTAACTTAGTATTCTTTCGGTTTTTGGATTGTACTTGTGTTTAAAGTTAATGATAATGATTTGGTTTGCATGATCAGTTGTGTACGTGTATTTAGATCTGTTCTTGTGATTGGTTTATTGCTTCACGTGTGTCTTGATGAATGTCTTTCATATAATGGATGCATGCTAGATCGTTTACCTAGGGTTTGCGGTTTCTAGAGGATTTGGTAGACGTATTGAATCATTGAAGTGATTTATCTTGAACTAGACTAACTAAATATGCAACTAATCTTAATACTGTGAGGTTAATAGATTATCAGGTTGTCTTGTGTGATTGATTGCTAGGTTAGAGTCTCTGTGAGGAGTTCGGTCTAGTTTCCCTTTCATATCATAGTTTCCTGAGTCTGATTAGGCATTCCAGGTCTATCCCCTTACCTTTAGGTATTGTGACATTCGCGCCGTGAGGTAGAGTGTCTTTCGGGTGTGTCGTTAGCTTAGTTGGAGAACCTGTGAGGGTAATCCACAAACCGGTGTTTTATCAGCTTATTAGGTCAATCTAGTTGCTTCCCTTGAAAGTGTCGAGGTTTCTCTAGGTCCCTTTTAAGTTAGTATCTTCAGATCCCGGTTACACAAGTCTTTCCAAAACCGTTAGAAGAAAAACCAAAACTTGTATAGGATTCTTACCTAGGTAGTGTTTTCTTCTCCTGATTTAAATCTAGTCAATTCCTTGTTTTCTGTCCAGTCTTAGTTCTTTTAAAGTAATTTAAAACAAACCCCCCATTTACTTTCATTTAGTATTTTTAGTCGAGTCTTAGGTAAGTTTAGTTTACGTTTTCCATACAGAAATCTTTGGTTTCGATAACTCGGACTTTAATAGCTATTCTGCAATTGACCGGTACACTGCCGGTTATGTTGCTTAGGATCGAGTCTTAGTCTTAGTTTTATAAATTTAAAGCTTTTCAGTGTCTAGTTTAGAGTCAATTTTTGTTAGTTTTATTTAGGTAGTCTAGCACACACCAAAGTTTTTGGCGCCGTTGCCGGGGATTTCTTGGCGATTGCGTTAAATAGACTTACTTGATTTAATTACTATTTGTGCTAAGTGTTTTTAATTAGTTTGTTTTTAATTCTATTTGTTTTTATTTTATTTGTTTGAGTCAGTCTTACAGTTTTAATTTTGTGTTTTGCAGGTTTATGCCCCGCTTGAGATCACAAGGACCACCTCCGGATCAAGATTTGCAGCTTGCGTTGCCTGAATTTGAGGTTGGTACTTCTTCTCTTTCTGTTTTTGATTCTACACCTTTTCCTATAGCACATTCTCCTACTTATTCTGCAGATTCTAGCCCACCTAGTTCACCACACACACATATGGCTGAGAATCAGACTGTTCATCAGCAAGCCACCAATGGCTTCACAGGAGTTAGCAATCCAATCACACTTCCTGCCATTGCTAATGATAACTCCTGGCAGATCCCATCCTACGTCATGACAGCTATCTCTAATAACTGTCAATTCCATGGACACGAGGATGAGGACGCACCTGCACATATAGGTCGCTTAGAGCGAATTGGTAGAACTTTCAAGTTGAAGGGTGCGTCTGATGATGCCATTTTCTTACAGCTGTTTCCATTTTCACTTGCTGATAGAGCCGCCACTTGGCTCGAATCTCATGCAGCTGGTACTTTCACCACCTGGCTGGCTCTTCGTGAGCATTTTCATCATAAATATTTTCTGCCACTTGGATTTTTGTCATTATTATTTTAATCATTTAACGTCAAGAACTTATTTGATCATGAGATCACATCCTCAAGATACACTTAAGCACAAATATGTATTTAAATATCGACGAGTTAGTGAGATCACACTGATGTAGATTCTAATCATAATTTTAAGTTTTTTTTTGGTACAACAGCTCAAGAATGATTGTTGGTATGCTTTCCCATTAAACCCATGCCTTATTCTTTTTAACGAGTGACCTGCAGCTGATTTTATCATGTTTTAAGCAAATTAGAGAAGCTCAGGTAACTTGGATCCCACAGACATCCAGCAAAGAACTTATTCCATCATCAAGGTTTATTGAGTGTAATCATTGATTTTGCTTGAGTAGTTCTGAATTGACACAGATGCATGCATATGATACAGACTCTATGATGATATCTCCAGGTCTATACTCACATATAACAGAGGAGTTGATCAATTGAGTCTTACAGATGAGAGCTTCAGGTCTATACTTACGTATAACAGAGAAGATCATCATTTTGTGTCGATGAGAGCTCCAGGTCAGTACTATCATACAACTGAGGAGATCATCACTCCAGCTCAATGTTCACACATAGCAGAGGAGATAAGCATGCATTTTATTATGATACAAATTGGGCTAAGGGAGGTTAGACCCAACACAGACTATGAATAGACTCAAGACATAAATCAACTACTCTCAACCAAGTTTTGACATGACTTGTAACTTTGTGCAGACCGAGATGTCATGGAAATAATCTTTGTCACCGACTTCTAAAGCTTTAGTTAACCTACAAAATCACTGTTTACTTCGTTTTCTAGGTGAGCCTACCAAGTATATCATATAATGAAACTGTCTTTTTCATATATTTTATAATTTTAAGTGATACAGACATCTACATCAGTTACTATCATTTTTCACATAGTACAAGTCATCAAACAAGCATTCCAAGAAGACATACTATCATTTCTCAGTCATCCTGAACCAAGTTCTTAATTTTTTATTTTTTTATTTTATAACCTAAAGCAACTAATCAACTAATAAAATTTAAAATCTTTTTGTTCTTTTCTTTTATACTACTCTCCCCCTAAATTTTATTTATGTACGTATTCTATATTTACTAAAAAGAAAATAACCAAAGAATAGTCTTCCATTTTACTCTAACGAAGGATAAAATGAACTATAAAGAGAAATTTTGTGATTGTGTAATGAGATGTGAAAATGCAGATAAGGATCCAAAATGTGGATAAGATACCAAAACCATAACCTGCTTGTTTCTCATCAAACTTGAATGAGGAACATTCTCTGTCAGTAAACCGGATTACTAACAGTCCTCCTGAATTATTAACGCACTCATTAACAAATTAGTTAGAAAGGGGGACCCATGCCATTGTAGTCCTGGGTGTTCCATTTTCATCAGTGTATGTAACCGGTGTAAGCACACACTCTTTTGAAAAATCATTTATCTTTTTATCCTTTTCCTTTTGTTTTACTTTCCAAATTTGTTTCGGTTTAATTATTTTTGATTTGAAAGAATTGAATTTGGAAATCATTTTCTTTTTAAAATCCAAAGAAAGAGATTTTTATTTTAAAACTTTTATCTTTTTCATCTTTGAATCATGTGAAACCGGCTTCACATGACAAGGTTTGGATAGAATGTTCATCATCCAACCATTCAAAGATGTGTGCTCTTTACCTCTTGAAACAGAGAAGCAACTCGTGTTGTCTTTATCGTCTGGAACTTGCCTTTGAACCTGAGAGCACATCTTTAGCACGTGACCTTCTTTTCCACATCTAAAGCAAGCCCAGGCTTTTGGTTCTTTGTAGTCCTGTGGAAAGCATGAGAGGGTGGAACCTGCTTGGAGGTTGTTACAGCCTATCGACAACCTTGGAGCTTCTTCCTTCGGATATCAAAATATTGAACCTTTAGAGGCTTTGTCGATGTGGATTTCCAACTGAGCTGTGATTTGATATGTGAGGTTCCAGGAGATGAGATCTGAACATTCTTCTGACAACCTTTATGTGTGACTGGTGACTTGGTAGACTTGGAGGCAGATTTATGACGAGCTTGATGGATAGGAGATGAAGATGGTAAGTGCTTCTGCTGAGTTTGGAGGAACTGCTGCTTTGTTTAGCAGTTGGAGATGAGATCCGTATAGGTCTTGATTCAACCTTTTGAAGCATTTGAGACTTGACAACTTCTGGTGACTTATTGATCCCTAATTCATCATCTGAGCTTGTCAAGTCTTGTACACACAAGTCTGCTTCAAATGGATCTTGATTGATACTACATGTTGAGTTTTGATTGCCTGATGATTCCACAGTTGTTCCTTCTTTGACAAACCTAATAGGAACAAACGAAGGGATGTAACCTGTTTTCAATTTGTTAAAAAAGTTAAGGGAAGCTACTGATACTGGTTTTGGAGCATCAGAGGTGGAATTATCATTTTGCACATCAGATGCTTGCTTGATGAGTCCCAAACCTGCAGGAGAATCATATTCATCTCTAACCTCTTTGTGATTAACACAGCTTAAACCTGCATGTAAACTGTTAGTATCTACAGCTTCAATCAAATCATTAGATGGGTGAGGTTGAGGCATAGGAGAGTAACAATGAGTGCTAGGAGGAGGATAAACATATGAAGTTTCACCACATCCCACACCCATTTTGATTCTTGCTCCCCTTCGCTTACAGAATAGTTCTTCCTGTTTCATCCCTGATATCGTCCATTTATCAAGTTTAGTTTTAAGCTTGCTAGTCTCAAATTCTGCTAATGTGACTCGTTTGCTCAAAACATTAATCTCGACATTCTTTTCTAAAAGATTTCTTTTTAAAAGATCAGTTTCTTTTAAAGCTTCTCTCAGTTTAATAAAATATTTGGACTCATTGATTTTAAGTTCTTTGTTTATTCGTTTTAATTCTTTTTCATTTTCTAACAATAATCTGTTAGCTTTATAAACCCCAAATAAACGAATTTTACAGGGAGGAGAACAAATGTCCTGTACAACCTCATAAGGTAGTCGCATAACTATCTTTTCCACAGCTAGGGCTTTTTCGCATTGACAAACGGGAGTGTTATTTTTGTATTCTTCATCCTTAATAGCTCTCTTCTTAGCTTCTTCAGCTTCACCTTCCCTTATTTTCCTTCATCCTGAACTTTACATCGGCTTGCACAATCACCAACATCACCAAAACTCTCACCTTGAGTATCACACCTGAATTCTTTGAAAGGATCAAAATCCTCAATAGAATCCTTAGCACTGTTTACCACCTCAATCATCAATGCATGGTTGACTTCTTCTTTAGTTTCTTTGATCTCAACACTTGAAGATACACCACCATACATGAATTGACTATACTCTTTACTTTTCATATCCAAATCAAATGACTTCAACTTGTTGATAACTTCCATGATTTTGTAGTCAGCAAAATTTCTTTTCTTCTTTAACAATCTAACATGTGGACTCCACTGTGGAGGAAGAGAGTCCAGAAGTTTTGTAACTTGCTTATGGTTTCCCAACTGGTCATCATACTTTTTAAGGTTGCTTGCCACCATCAGAAATCGATCAACAACGTCAGATTTCTTTTCATCTCTCATGGCAGCAAAAGAATCAAATCGACTTTGTGCCATTGTGGCGTTGTCTGCTTCGAGATCATCTAAAAACGACATTTTCATTTAGAATATTAAATTCACTTTAACTCCCAAAACTAAAAATATTTTTTAAAAATTTTGAACAATATGCTCCCCGTAAAATCTAATAAATTCGTCACTAATTTCGCTGGTAAATTCGCTGCTAATTTCACTGATAAATTCACTGCTAATTTCACAGGTAAATTCGTTGGGCAACTGAGCAGCAGTTTCACTAGAAGAGTGATTGAAAACTTTAGTTTCGCCCGTAATTACGCTGAAACTAGTAGAACTTTTGTTCTGATGAAATTACCGCAACACTTTCGGTTGTTTGAATAATAATGTGATGGGAACTTTCGTTCAAAGTGTGTAGTTTCGCTAGAAATCAATGACAAACTTCCATAAATCTCACAAGTTATAGTTTCACTGGATTGTGCTAGTTTCGCTGGAAGAAACAAACAGTTTTGCTGGAGGAAGAAAAATGTAGTTTCGCTGGATGAAGACCTAGTTTCGCTGGAAGAGCACTAGTTTCGCCCAACGAATCTGAACTACTTTTTCAGCCCGAAATCAACTCAAACTCATCCAATTCTCAATGGATTTGAGATCTGATGATTTCCATAGCTTCCCACACTAAAATAGAACAATCCTCAATCAATTTCCATATCCAAAACAAGCATATCAGATCAACAATGAATGAAATAGTGATTTTGAACCCAAAACATACAAAACTCTAAAAATTCTTGCTGAATCTTCAATTGCAGCAACAAATTTTCACAAATGATTCAATGTGGATCTCATATAGGCTTTGCTACCAAACTGTTAGTCCCAAACAACACTTGAATCAATGAGATTTGTGAAAATTATTGGATCAAACACAAAATATAGATGAACAAATGATGAACACCTCAAGAACACAATGAAATCCCTTGTTTGATCTTTGATGATTTGAGTCTGATAATACAAAGTGGAAACCCTCAAATCAAGTGGCTCATTCAAGCGACAAAACCCTAATTATAATTTATCTATTTATAGTGAATATAATATTCACTAATGACACATTAAGCCCCTAGACTTAAACTAATTAGGGAAAATTACAATTAAACTAAAACATGACAAAAACTAGATTAAATATATTTTGTTGACACAAAATATATTTATTACAATAAAGATCCTAGTCACCGTATATCTTTAACTCTCGGTTCTTCGTCTCGTACTCGACGTTTGACTTTTTTGATGACTTTGACCATGACGTTGACTTTTGTTGACTTTGACTATGTTGATAATATAGACTTTCCTTTTCTGACCCACCAAAAATTGTCACTCCTTCATGAATAAGTCTTGATGATTCAGGTTTGATTTTAGACTTAATTGATTCATTTTGTTTTGTTTGTGGTGGTGAGGATGATTCTGATGGAGAATGACTTGAGACATTTGGAACTTGTGTCTTAGCCACTTCCTCTTGCACCTTCACTTTGTTTGTCTTCACATCTGCTGTTGATGAAGATCCTTTATTGAAGAAGGTTTCAACATCCTTTGACTGTGACTTTGATACTTTACTACCTTTGTCAAACTTGTCAAAGAAGGTCGCATAAGCATTTGTTGATTTATTATTTAGGTCCACCTTTTTGTGCTGTGTCCTGCTTTGAGACTTCTATTTTTCCATCTTCTTTGGTTGAGCATTAGGATCATCTGAGAGCTTATTAGAGCAGCACATCTTCTTTGTCTTTTTAACCTTTTTCTTTGGCTGTCTATTTGATGCTTTTGACTCCTTCGTGCTATCTTCTGATTATGAATCCACTTCATTTGTCTCAGATTGCTTCTTCATAGGAACATTTGTTTTGTTCTTTTTGTTGAAGTAGCATTCTTGAGTTGAAGGATTATTCTTGTTGCAGATTGCATAATGCTTGTTAAAATAGCAATCTGAGGTCATATGGTTATTCATATTAAAGATAGAACGATAACTGCTAAAGTAGCAATCTTCAGTGTTGTGATAGGTCATATAACGATAACTGCTAAAGTAGCAATCTTCAGTGTTGTGATAGGTCATATCACACCACTTGCAATACTTATCTTCTGCTTTACTTTCTGGCTCAACCATCTTCTTGTTTTTTAGCTGCTTTTTATAATCTTTCAGCTCTTTCTCAAGTTTTGCTACTGAAGAGTCCTTCCTACTTCCGGACATAGTGTCAATGGTTCTGATGGTTTAGTAGCTGTCCTTTATTGATGAATCACAACCTTCACAGATTTCTTACCTGTGCTTTTGAATTTTGAAGTTTCAGCCGAAGATTTCTTTGTTTTGACTTTTCTTTCAGCAGAAACTTCCTTCTTTCGTAGATCTTTTGCTGATGACTGTTTAGACAAATCAACAGTTTTCTTCATCCGCTGAGGATCTGCTAAAGTTTCTTAAAATTCAACAATCTTCTTCTTCCATCGAAGATCTGCTATAGTTGTTGACTGTGTCTTCCTAATCTTTTCTGCGAAAGTAGTTTTTGTTTCTTCTGTAGAATTTACACTTGCATCAGCTTCAGACCTTTTTGTTGTTGGTTGAATCACTTGCTGGTTGTTTAGCTCTTGAATCCAAACATTCAATTGACTTATCCTTTTGTAGATAGTCTTCAGCAAGTTTCTTTGTTGAGGTGGATAGGGCACTTTGATTTCTTCTAGCACTTTTGGTATTGAAGGTTCAAATATCAAACTTCTTCCCTTACCCTTATCATCACCTTGTTGTTCAACATGATCATCCAGTGCTAAAAGATCATCATATCAATCAAAATCAAAGCCTGATTCATCTTGTTATGAAACTTCTAAATCAGTTGATTGAGTTTCACTCACCTCATAATCATCACAATTTGCTACTTGATTAAATTCAGTTTTCTATATTATTAGTGCTTGGCACAAAATGGTTTGATAAGCTGTTAGTCATAGAATCAGGTAATGAGGTATAATTATTATTCACTGGTGGTGGAACATTATGAAAACCCAAACCTGATTTGTTTTGTGATTCAATATAAGAATTTAACAGCTTCTTATATTGTTGAGATTAAAGTTGAAACTTCTGAAGTTTCACTTCAGTAGATGCATGCACTGCCGTTGATTTTGTTGGGTTTGTTGGACTCAATATCAAAGTTGTTTAACCATTTAAACATGAAAATGCAGCGGAATCGTAGCTTAATAATATGTTTTAGGAACTGAAATTTTAAAGCATATTACTTAGTAACAACAAATCCAAGAACATAGGATCAAATATATGTGAATGGACTAGCTATCAAGAAGAAATAACAACCAAATACAACACATACAAACTACCTTTGTAGAGCTGCTGAAAACGTGAGATAGATGAAGAAAATGAAGTTCTTGAACGACCAAAAACACCAAGGAGAGGTGCCCTCAATCTTGCATACCCACAAGCATCAAGCAAACATCTTCTTGCTAGGATTCGAACACCAAAAATCAACCAAAGCAAGCTGCAAATCTGAATTTTCAGCTTGTGTTTCTTCAAGAAAGTATAGAGGAAAACTTGTTCTTGATGGCCCTTTGCATGTATGAGAGAGAGAGAGGGTAGAGTGTGTGTGTAATCAAGGATAGCTCTTACTAAGACAAATGAAACACATCCCTAAAAGGGGCGGCCGAAGTCCCACTAGAAAAAGGGTTTTCCCCCAAAATTTTTATGAATTTTCAGCTTGTGTTTCTTCAAGAAAGCAGAGAGGAAAACTTGTTCTTGATGGCCCTTTGCATGTATGAGAGAGAGAGGGTAGAGTCTGTGTGTAGTCAAGGATAGCTCTTACCAAGACAAATGAAACACACCCTAAAAGGGGCGGCCGAAGTCCCACTTGAAAAAGGGTTTTCCCCCAAAAAATTTTATAAGCATTTGTTTTAACTAAATACTTGTTGAGTTATGAAATTACCTTTTAATTTTATAACTCATACACACACACACTTATATTATTGATGTTATTTAACTAATCTAAATAACATTACAAATAATATTCTTGAACAAAATATCCTTATAAGTTGTTCCATCTCATATGCAATTTATTTAGAAAACATATTTTCTAAATTGGTGTAATTATTTAGTTGCATGATCATATCATCAACTAAATAAAATTGGTGTTTGCTAAGCTTGTTATTGGGTATGACCCGACTTGGATCATAACGTACTAACCATATCAATATTCTATGTGCCTTGGGCATAAAGAATCCAACAGATTTTTTTAAGGATGCAATTAAATGCTCAACTTGTGCTTTCAAATTATAATTTTATGAAACAAGTTTATCTTAATCTTTTTATAAGATGTGATCTTTACCTGATAAAGTTTATAAGATGATGATGTCGAATATGCAGCTCTCAAAGGAGAGAACCTCAAGTTGCCATACCCACAAGCTTCTTCCAAACACCTTGCTATGTTAGGGAGCTTTACACCAAAAGAAAACCCCTTAGAAGAAACATTCCGAATCAGCCAAAACAGCCATGAAAAACCGATTTTTCAGCTTTTTTTTGCTCCTTAAATCCGAAAATCAGCTTTCTTCCAAGAGAGAAATGTTGCTTTGTGTGTGAGAGAGAAAGTATTGCATGGAAGGTAGCTTGAATGAATGAATAATGTCTTGTAGAAGCCAAGACAAATGTGCTTCCTTATGCCCCTTTGGGCGGCCGCAAGCTACATCCAAAAAGGGTTTCCCACCCTTTTGAAATTTTTATAAAATTCTACTCTCCCATGCATTTTATGTTATAAAATTAAAACATAGTCTTATTTTATAACATGACACACCTTTTTATTTGACATTATTTAACCAACTTAAATAATGTATCAAATAAATATCTCATTAACAAATTATCCATATAATATTGTTCTATCACAAAAGCAATATTTAGAAAACCAATTTACTTGGTGAATATCAAAACCCAATATGTATCTCAGGTCAGAGGATACCAAATGATATTCGCCTTTACTCAAATTTACTTATGATCAATCAATAAGATTCCATGTAGTAAAATTTGAGATGCGGGTTAGTCCAATATTTGTATCCCACAAATATCTATGAACCTTGGTAGCAACCTATTGCTCTATATTCATCCTTATGAATATCAACCAATCCAAGTTCATAATAATCTTACCCTCACACTTGTTCCCACAAGTATGAGCGACTACGGACATTTAGAGTAAACAATTTACTCATGGATTAAACATGCTAAATTGGTACATTAATTGAAACATTATAACCAAATAATTTTATTCAAATAATAAAGAGTTCCATATATCCAAATACAAAATTTACAGATCAAATCCAATCACTAGAATATCGAAGTCCCATGGCACAAGTATGACCTTCATGCTTTGCCTTTTCAAGGAGCTTCGTGAGAGGATCCGTAATGTTTTGATCCGTGTGAACTTTGCGAATACATATCTTTCTCTTTTCAACTTCATCACGTATGTAGTTGAATCTCCGCTCAATGTGCCTAGTCTTTTGATGAGCATGAGGTTCCTTGATTTGAGCAATCGCTTCCTCGTTATCACAAAAGATCTCTAGGGGGTCTTGAATGGAAGGGATAACCCCTAGATCGGCAATGAATTTCTTCAACCATGCAGCTTCTTGAGCTTCCAATGAGGCGGCGACGTATTCTGATTCTGTAGTTGATAGAGCCACCATATCATGCTTGGAGCTCTTCCAAGACACCGCTCCTCCATTCAGAATGAAAATGTATCCCGATTGTGACCGAGAATCATCACGATCGGTTTGGAAACTCGCTTCCATGTAACCTTTTACAACGAGTTCCTCATCACCAGATCCATAGATTAGGAACATATCTCTTGTCCTCCTTAGGTACTTAAGTATGTTCTTAACAGCCATCCAATGACTGTTTCCAGGATTTTGCTGGTATCGGCTTGTCATGCTTAAGGCGCATGACACATCCGGTCGAGTGCATATCATCGCATACATGATGGATCCAATAGCAGATGCGTATGGGATTGCCTTCATTTTATCTTGCTCATCCTTTGAGCTTGGACATTGAGTCGTACTCAATATCATTCCTCTTTGAATAGGTACCGTACCTTTCTTAGAGTTCTCCATCTTAAACCTTTTCAAGATCTTATCAATGTATGCACTTTGATTCAAACCAATCAACCGCCTTGATCTATCCCTATAGATCTTTATTCCTAGAATATAGGCGGCTTCACCAAGATCCTTAATGGAAAAACAACTTCCAAGCCAGGTTTTTACACCTTCCAAGGTTGGAATGTCATTTCCAAATAGTAGTATGTCATCAACAGACAATACTAGGAAAGTTATTATGCTCCCACTAGCCTTCTTATACACACAAGCATCATCAGCATTTTTGATGAAGCCAAATTTCTTTACTTCCTCATCAAAACGGTGATTCTAACTTCTCGATGCTTGTTTCAATCCATAGATTGATTTCTTTAACTTGCATACTTTATTAGGATGTTTTGGATCGACAAAACCTTCAGGCTAAACCATATAGACATCTTCCTCAAGATATCCATTTAGGAAAGCGGTTTTGACATCCATTTGCCAAATCTCATAATCGTAATGAGCAGCTATGGCAAACAATATCCTTATAGACTTTAGCATCGCAACAGGTGAGAAGGTTTCATCATAATCAACCCCTTGAGTTTGAGTGAAACCCTTTGCTACAAGTCTAGCTTTATAAGTATCCAAGTTTCCATGCATATCGGTTTTCTTTTTGAAAACCCACTTACTTCTAACTACCTGGAATTAAGAGGTGGTACAACAAGTTCCCAAACTTGATTTTCATACATGGATTGCATATCAACGTTCATGGCTTCAATCCATTTGTCACAATCTGAATTGGACATTGCATTATGGTATGTGGTTGGTTCATCTGAATCTACCACATAGCATCCATCCATGAAAAATCCGTATCTTGCAGGTGGATTACAAGTTCTACCACTTCTGCGAATGTTTTATATGTATTGATCAACCCCTTGATCATCCTCAACATCCTCATGTTGAGTGCTAGTTTCAACCAAACGTGCATTGGGTTGTGGTTCTTGATCCTCTTCAAGATCCACTGTTCTACTGCCAGCTCCTTCCATAAGGAACTTTGCTTCTAAGAACTCACCCTTTCTGGCAACAAACACCTTTTGTTCCAGTGGATCATAGAAATAATATCCCATAGAATCTCTAAGATATCCAACAAAAATACGCTTGGTGGATCCGACATCCAATTTGTTTGGGGTGGGAGTCTTAACATAAGCCTCACAACCCCAGACCCTTAAGTATGATAGGGATGGAACTCTTCCATGCCATATCTCAAAAGGTGTCCTTTCCACCTTTTTGGTTGGGGCCATATTTAGAATACGGGCCGCGGAGAGCAAAGCAAAACCCTAAAATGATAGAGGCAATGTGCTTCTAGCCATCATAGATCGGACCATATCCAATAAGGTTCGAATCCTCCTTTCGGACACACCATTATGTTGTGGTGTTCCAGGTGGAGTGAGTTGTTAGACAATCCCACAACTCCTAAGATGATCTTGAAAAGCATCACTTAGGTATTCACCTCCTCAATCGGTACGGAGAACTTTAATTGTCTTGTTGAGTTGATTTTCTACTTCATTCTTGAAGGTTTTGAACATTTCAAAATCTTCATCTTTGTGCCTTAATAAGTACACATACCCATAGCGACTATAATCGTCTGTAAAGGTAACGAAGTATCTTTCACCATTCCTAGTCATTGGCTTAAAAGGACCACATACATCCGAATGTATGATTCCTAATAAATCTTTTGCCCTTTCGTTAGTTCCACTAAAGGGTGCCTTAGTCATTTTTCATTGTAAACAGGATTCACAAACATCAAATGAATCACATTCATTTGTTTTTAAAAGACCATTCTTTTGAAGTGTTTGTAGGCGTTTCTTGTTTATATGACCAAGACGACAATGCCAAAGATAGGTATCACTCAAATCCAATTTGAGTTTCTTGGTGTTAGTTTGGTACAATGAACTATTTAAAGTATTTTCATGAACCAATTCATAAATCCCATTGATGGGGATAGCTTTAAAATAGAACATATCATTTAAAGAAACATGAATATCATTTTCAACAAAAGATAATACATAATCATAATGTCGTAATTGGGATACAGAAATAATGTTCCTAGTCAAACTAGGAGCATACAAAACATTCTTCAAAATAACATCTGAGCCACTTGGAAGTTTTAGGATGTAGTCTCTATGAGCTTCAACTAAGACTTTAGTTCCATTACCCATGAAGAGGCTAACATCCCCTTGTTTGAAGTCCCTACTTCTTGTGAACCCCTACAACAAATTGAAAATATGAGTTCCACATCCGGTATCCAATACCCATGTGTTAGAAGATGTAACATTAAGATCAATATGAATCATGTATATTGTACCTGAGGTCTGCCCGACATCCCTCTTTGCTTTCAACTCTTGGAGATGGACAGGACAATTCCTTGCCCAATGTCCAATCTCCCCACACTTGAAGCATGGGTCATTAGTAGCAACCTTTTGCTTCTTCTCTTATGGTTTGGGTGGCACCCTTGCCACCCCTTTCCCTTTTCCCCATACGGGTCCCTTTCCCTTGGCAACCTTTGCCTTGGGTGCGGGATAAGGCCTTTCTTGTTCCCACCTTCATTGATGGTGAGAACGGATAAAACCCTTTTACCCATGGCCGCCTCGGCCGCTTTGAGCATTTAGTGAAGCTCACCAATGCTTTTGTCCCAAGCATTCATGTTGTAGTTCAACACGAATGTCTCAAACTTCTTTGTAAGGCCATTTAGGATCAAATCCGTGGCCAATTCCTTCGAGACGGGACAATTAAGCCTCTCGAGGCGGTCAATATGACTTTTCATCTTAAGTACATAAGATGAAACAGATTGGTTGTCGTCCATACGACATGCATGGAGTACTCGAACCGTTTCCAAGCGCTCAACCCTTGCTTGCTGTTGGGACGTTTCCTTCAGCTAGGTTATCATGTCGTAAGCTCCGTGATGTTCATACTCCTTTTGGAGATCCGGAGTCATGCTCGCTAGCATGAGACAAGACACTTGGACGGAGTCCTCAGTGTACTTCAGCCAATCATTGTAGGCATCCTCATCACCCTTAGTAGGTTGATCGGGGATAGGGTCGTCTAAAACATATGATCTTCTCTCTTGCTTGAGAACGATTCTCAAGTTTCGATACCAATCAATGAAATTATTATGATTTAGATGTTCCTTTTGTAGGATCGCTCATAATGATTGGGTGGACGCGGATGAGTTATCATGATTGTCATTATTGGTGGCCATCTACAAAATTTAACAAAGATCTATTTTAGTATTTTCGATATTGCTATTTTTAATAATTAATGCCTTTTAAGGTCATTTTTATACTAGAACCCAACATTACATTTAAATTGTGATTAGGTGACCTTTATCCCACGATTTAAATTAATATGGTGCTCATTTGCAACTTCTAGAGGTATGGGATCGACTTTAAACATCATATGTAAAGTCGGCATGTTAATCCCATCAACACCATTTGGAAACCATATTGTAGGTGATCCATTTAACATGGTTTGCAAATCAAGTTACCCTACTTGCACACACATGTGAGTTTACTAACATAAGTGGTTAGGTGACCTTTATCCCACCATTGTGGTATTCCCACCTTAAGTCACAAGTTCCCTCTAAATGGTTAGGTGACCTTTATCCCATTAGGAGTTTCCAAATGACTCAAGTGTTGTGCAAAAGGACGGCGTTAAACTTGTTTGTCTAATGTTTAGAGATTTCATAATTCTAGTTTAGAAAACTCTATGTACTTGTATTTGCATGCTTTCAAATACAAGATACCCTATGGTCCTTTTAATAAAACCCACTTTATTTCGAAATCATTAATCCTTTTAATAACCACTTATTAACATTTAATGATTAAGAATCATTTTTGTATTAGCTTGTTAAGATCATTTTTATTAAGATTGATTATCATATCCAAATATCATGCAATCATTCATAAAATCACAATCATACAAGCATAATATTGTTGGGGTTTAACATGTTTACCAAAGTTCATATTTACTTGTATATATGAAAAACGCAGCGGAATATATGATTTAAAACATGTTAAAATCTGATTATCAAACCCATTTGATAAAAACCCCAAGCCATGGATCTTTATACACAATGCATAAAGTAAAAGAAAACACTAGATAGTTGAAGTGTACAACCTTTGTAGCCTTTTCAAAACCGAACTTGGTGAGGTGAGAATGATGTTTTGTGGCTGAAACTTCAACCTTGTACAAACACCAACTTGTGGAGCTTACTTTTGATGAACCATTTCAGCCAAGAACCTTTCTTGAATGCTGAAATATCCTTGTTCTTCTTGCTCCTTACTGCTGCAGCAAAACCGTCCAAAGAAGGGATGATGGAAGGTCCAAAACTCGGCCAAGACTCCAAGAGAGGATGTCCTCAAGTTAGTATACCCGAAGCTCTTTGCAAACACCCTTCTTGCTAGGTAGATTATCACCAAAAAACAACTTCTAAAACCCCTTTTTCTTGCTGTTGCAGCCGTGGACAAGAGGAGAGAAAGAGAGAGTTTCTTGGTTGTTCTTGCATGTGTGAATTGATTGAACGGAAGAGTGTAAGGCTGATTATTATTGTGTATCTTCTCAAGACTAAAGTGGTCCAATGAGGATTAAGGGGGGGGGGGGGCGGCCAAGACAAGAGATTCAAAAGCTTTTTCCCCCCTAAAACACACTAACACAACATATAAAATTCAGCCATATATCACATGTTAAAATGTCATTGTCTAGACTTAAGTTAAATGTGACATATGTCCCTCTTAATTAACAAATTAATTAAGGTACACTCATATATTATTATTGTTATTTAAAACCTTTTTAAATAACAAGAATAAAAATAATTCATCAACAAATTATCCTTATAATTTGTTCCATCTCTCATGCAAGTTATTTAGAAAACCCATTTTCTAAATTTGGTGTAAATATTTAATTGCATGATCATATCATCAATTTAATATTAATTGGTGTTTGCTAAGCTTGTTATTGGGTATAACCCGACTTGGATCATGACGTACTAACCACATCAATATTTTATGCGTCTTGGGCATATAGAATCCTACAATCTCCCACTTGCCCAAGATTCATAAAAGATTGATGCAAGCAGTAAATACCGCCAAACAACGGTTTACTACCCTTATTACGCATGACTTATGGCCATTCAATAACATCATCCCTTTCAAGTACCCTACTTGAAATGATTTAGGTGAATCGATCATCTATCCTTTTGTTACAGATGTCATGTTAAATCCAAGGACACAGAATGATCATTCCTTGTTGATTTAACTTAATCAGGCCTTAGACATCTAACTCTCAATGAATAAGAGGAACAAATTCCATCTTGACTACATACGTTTCTCACAAACACCTCGTGTTATACCTGAACATATCCTTATGTACTGTCCACTATTTCAGGGCAGTGAAGAATAGGCTCAAGGTATAAAACTTGGTGAATATCAAAACCCAATATGTATCTCAGGTCGGAGGATACCAAATGATATTCGCCTTTACTCAAATTTACTTATGATCAATCAATAAGATTCCATGTAGTAAAATTTGAGATGCGGGTTAGTCCAATATTTGTATCCCACAAATATCTATGAACCTTGGTAGCAACCCATTGCTCTATATTCATCCTTATGAATATCAACCAATCCTAGTTCATAATAGTCTTACCTTCAAACTTGTTCCCACAAGTCTGAACGACTACGGACGTTTAGAGTAAACAATTTACCCATGGATTAAACATGCTAAATTGGAACATTAATTGAAACATTATAACCAAATAATTTTATTCAAATAATAAAGAGTTCCATATATCCAAATACAAAATTTACAGATCAAATCCAATCACTAGAATATCGAAGTCCCATGGCACAAGTATGACCTTCAACTTCAAGGAGCTTCGTGAGAGGATCCGCAATGTTTTGATCCGTGTGAACTTTGCGAATACATATCTTTCCCTTTTCAACTTCATCTCGTATGTAGTTGAATCTCCGCTCAATATGCCTAGTCTTTTGATGAGCACGGGGTTCCTTGATTTGTGCAATCGCACCCTCGTTATCACAAAAGATCTCTAGGGGGTCCTGAATGGAAGGGACAACCCCTAGATCGGCAATGAATTTCTTCAACCATGCAGCTTCTTGAGCTGCCAATGAGGCGGTGACGTACTCTGATTCTGTAGTCGATAGAGCCACCACATCCTGCTTGGAGCTTTTCCAGGAAACCGCTCCTCCATTCAGAATGAAAATGTATCCCGATTGTGACCGAGAATCATCACGATCGGTTTGGAAACTCACATCCGTGTAACCTTTTACAACGAGTTCCTCGTCACCAGATCCATAGATTAGGAACATATCTCTCGTCCTCCTTAGGTACTTAAGTATGTCCTTAACAACCATCCAATGACTGTTTCCAGAATTCTGCTGGTAACGGCTTGTCATGCTTAAGGTGCATGACACGTCCGGTCGAGTGCATATCATTGCATACATGATGGATCCTATAGCAGATGCATATGGGATTGCCTTCATGCTATCTTGCTCATCCTTTGAGCTTGGACATTGAGTCGTGCTCAACATCGTTCCTCTTTGAATAGGTACGGTACCTTTCTTAGAGTTTTCCATCTTGAACCTTTTCAAGATCTTATCAATGTATGCACTTTGATTCAAACCAATCAACCGCCTTGATCTATCCCTATAGATCTTTATTCCTAGAATATAGGCGGCTTCACCAAGATCCTTGATGGAAAAACAACTTCCAAGCCAGTTTTTTACACCTTCCAAGGTTGGAATGTCATTTCCAAATAGTAGTATGTCATCAACATACAATACTAGGAAAGTTGTTGTGCTCCCACTAGCCTTCTTATACACACAAGCCTCATCAGCGTTTTTGATGAAGCCAAATTTCTTGACTTCCTCATCAAAACGATGATTCCAGCTTCTCGATGCTTGTTTCAATCCATAGATTGATTTCTTTAACTTGTATATTTTATTAGGATGTTTTGGATCAACAAAACCTTCAGGCTGAACCATATAGACATCTTCCTCAAGATATCCATTTAGGAAAGCGGTTTTGACATCCATTTGCCAAATCTCATAATCATAATGAGCAGCTATGGCAAACAATATCCTTATAGACTTTAGCATCGCAACAGGTGAGAAGGTTTCATCATAATCAACCCCTTGAGTTTGAGTGAAACCCTTTGCTACAAGTCTAGCTTTATAAGTATCCAAGTTTCCATGCATGTCGGTTTTCTTCTTGAAAACCCACTTACTTCCAACTACCTTGGAATTAAGAGGTGGTACAACAAGTTCCCAAACTTGGTTGTCGTACATGGATTGCGAACGTCTTGTGTGTATTGATCAACCCCTTGATCATCCTCAACATCCTCATGTTGAGTGCTAGTTTCAACCAAACGTGCATCGGGTTGTGGCTCTTGATCTTCTTCAAGATCCACCGTTCTACTGCCAGCTCCTTCCATAAGGAACTTAGCTTCTAAGAACTCACCCTTTCTGGCAACAAACACCTTTTCTTCCAGTGGATCGTAGAAATAATATCCCATAGAATCTCTAGGATATCCAACAAAGATACACTTGGTGGATCGGACTTCCAATTTGTTTGGGGTGGGAGTCTTAACATAAGCGTCACATCCCCAAACCCTTAAGTATGATAGGGATGGAACTCTTCCATGCCATATCTCAAAAGGTGTCCTTTCCACCTTCTTGGTTGGGGCCATATTCAGAATACGGGCCGCGGAGAGCAGAGCGAAACCCCAAAATGATAGAGGCAATGTGCTTCTAGCCATCATAGATCGGACCATATCCAATAAGGTTCGATTCCTCCTTTCAGACACACCATTATGTTGTGGTGTTCCAGGTGGAGTGAGTTGTGAGACAATCCCACAACTCCTAAGATGATCTTAAAAAACATCACTTAGGTATTCACCTCCTCTATCGGTACGGAGAATTTTAATTGACTTATTGAGTTGATTTTCTACTTCATTCTTGAAGATTTTGAACATTTCAAAAGCTTCATCTTTATGCCTTAATAAGTACACATACCCATAGCGACTATAGTCGTCGGTAAAGGTAATGAAGTATCTTTCACCATTCCTAGTCATTGGCTTAAAAGGTCCACATACATCCGAATGTATGATTCCTAATAAATCTTTTGCCCTTTCGGTAGTTCCACTAAAGGGCGCCTTAGTCATCTTGCCTTGTAAACAAGATTCACAAACATCAAATGAATCACATTCATTTGTTTTTAAAAGACCATTCTTTTGAAGTGTTTGTAAACGTTTCTTCTTTATATGACCAAGACGACAATGCCAAATATAGGTATCACTCAAGTCCAACTTGAGTTTCTTGGTGTTAGTTTGGTACAATGAACTATTTAAAGTATTTTCATGAACCAATTCATAAATACCATTAATTGGAATAGCTTTAAAATAGAACATACCATTTAAAGAAACATGAATATCATTTTCAATAAAAGATAATACATAATCATAAAGTCTTAGTTGAGATACAGATATAATGTTCCTAGTCAAACTAGGAGCATACAAAACATTCTTCAAAATAACTTCCAAACCACTTGGAAGTCTTAGGATGTAGTCCCCACGAGCTTCAACTAAGACTTTAGTTCCATTGCCCATGAAGAGGCTAACATCCCCTTTCTTGAAGTCCCTACTTCTTGTGAACCCCTGCAACAAATTGCAAATATGAGTTCCACATCCGGTATCCAATACCCATGTGTTTGAAGATGTAACATTAAGATCAATATGTATCATGTATATTGTACCTGAGGTCTGCCCGACATCCCTCTTTGCTTTTAACTCTTGGAGATGGACAGGACAATTCCTTGCCCAATGTCCTATCTCCCCACACTTGAAGCATGGGTCATTAGTAGCAACCTTTTGGTTCTTTTCTTGTGGTTTGGGTGGTACCCTTACCACCCCTTTTCCCTTTCCCCAAACAGGTCCCTTACCCTTGGCAACCTTTGCCTTGGGTGCGGGATGAGGCCTTTTGTTGCTCCCACCTTCATTGATGGTGAGAACGGGTAAAGCCCTTTTACCCATGGCCGCCTCGGCCGTTTTGAGCATTGAGTGAAGCTCACCAATGCTTTTGTCCCATGCATTCATGTTGTAGTTCAACACGAATGTCTCGAACCTCTTGGTTAGGCCATTTAGGATCAAATCCGTGGCCAACTCCTTCGAGACGGGGCAGTTTAGCCTCTCGAGGCGGTCAATATGACTTTTCATCTTAAGTACATAAGATGAAACAGATTGGTTGTCGTCCATACGACATGCATGGAGCGCTCGAACCGTTTCGAACCGCTCAACCCTTGCTTGCTGTTGGAACTTTTCCTTCAGCTGGGTTATCATGTCGTAAGCTCCGTGATGTTCATACTCCTTTTGGAGATCCGGAGTCATGCTCGCTAGCATGAGACAAGACACTTGGACGGATTCCTCAGTGTATTTCAGCCAATTGTTAAAGGCCTCCTCATCATCCTCGCTAGGTTGATCGGGGATAGGGTCGTCTAAAACATATGATCTTTTCTCTTGCTTGAGAACAATTCTCAAGTTTCGATACCAATCAATAAAGTTGTTATGATTTAGACGTTCCTTTTGGAGGATCGCTCGTAGTGATTGGTTTGACGCGGACGAGTTATCGTGATTTTCATTATTGGTGGCCATCTACAAAATTTAACAAAGATCAATTTTAGTATTTTCGATATTGCTAATTTTAATATTTAATGCCTTTTAAGGTCAATTTTATATTAAAATCTAGAACCCAACATTACATTTAAATTGTGGTTAGGTGACCTTTATCCCACAATTTAAATTAATAAGGTGGTCAACGTTTGACGATTGCAACCATTTGCAACTCTAGAGGTATGGGATCGTTTAAACATCATATGTTTATCACGGCATGTTTATCCCATCAACACCTTTTATAAAACATATTTTAGGTGATCCATTCAATATATTTTACAAATCAAGTCGTCCTACTTACACACACGTGTGAGTTTACTATATAAGTGGTTAGGTGACCTTTATCCCACAAGTATGGTATTCTCACCTCAAGTTACAAGTTCCCTCAAAGTGGTTAGGTGACCTTTATCCCACTAGGAGTTTGCAAGTAACCTAAGTGTTGTGTAAAAGGATGGTGTTTAACTTGTTTTAGAAAAGTATAGGTATCATATGATTTGTATGCATTCAACCATATGCTACCCTATTGGTTCTTTTAAATAAAACCCATTTTATTTTGCAAACCATTAACTCCTTTTATAGAACCATTCTATTTATGCTTAATGATTTGAGAACCAATTACTTGTTTATTGTTTGTTTTAGTTGACGGTTTGTTAATCACATCCAAATATTCAAAACAAACATCATCTTATGCATTCAACCAAACATAAACAAAACATTCATATATGCATAACAAAGCATACTAAGTTGATCACACTTGTTTAGCCAAAACAAGTGTGTCAAATGGTCATGTCCTAAGGGTTATGAATCATGACACATGGTTGACCAAAGGGACTCCCACTTGAAACCACATCTTCAAGCATCCTCTTTGTCTTATCTTTTCTTCAAGTCTTGATCTTGAGCATCCTTTACAAAATATGTATCCTAATACATTTTTTCTAGTAAAGAAAAAACTCCTAATCTATTTATTACAAACCATATGAATGAATAGATTACAAAACAAAACATGAAACCAAAGATAAATTATTACATGCCCAAATGAATACAACATGACAATCATTCATTCAATCAAAATGGTCTAGGCTTTGTTATGCATAATAAACAACAATATCCAAATATACACTAGTGAATCGATTTTGGTAGCCCCTTATCACCCATGTTTTTGGCCAACATAAACCAAGAACTAATGGGTTTAGTCCATGCAAACAATTATCTTATAAACTAGAGTTTTAAAGATCCTAATATGCATAATGTAGCATCTTTAAAACATCAAAAGGGGGTGCCAAAACACCCCCTAAACCCACGGTTTTGGTGCTGTCAAAATGAAATACCAAGCATAATACATGTATGCATATGTATAAGTGGCTCTTGATGCCATTGTTCGGGTTTAACATGTTTACCAAAGTTCATATTTACTTGTATATATGAAAACGCAGCGGAATATATGATTTAAAACATGTTAAAATTGGATTATCAAACCCATTTGATAAAAACCCCAAGCCATGGATCTTTATACACAATGCATAAAGTAAAAGAAAACAGTAGATAGTTGAAGTGTACAACCTTTGTAGCCTTTTCAAAACCGAACTTGGTGAGGTGAGAATGATGTTTTGTGGCTGAAACTTCAACCTTGTACAAACACCAACTTGTGGAGCTCACTTTTGATGAACCATTCCAGCCAAGAACCTTTCTTGAATGCTGAAATATCCTTGTTCTTCTTGCTCCTTACTGCAGCAGCAAAACCGTCCAAAGAAGGGAGGATGGAAGGTCCAAAACTCGGCCAAGACTCCAAGAGAGGATGTCCTCAAGTTAGTATACCCGAAGCTCTTTGCAAAACACCCTTCTTGCTAGGTAGATTATCACCAAAAACCAACTTCTAAAACCCCTTTTTCTTGCTGTTGCAGCCGTGGACAAGAGGAGAGAAAGAGAGAGTTTCTTGGTTGTTCTTGCATGTGTGAATTGATTGAATGGAAGAGTGTAAGGCTGATTATTATTGTGTATCTTCTCAAGACTAAAGTGGTCCAATGAGGATTAAGGGGGGGGCGGCCAAGACAAGAGATTCAAAAGCTTTTTCCCCCCTAAAACACACTAACACAACATATAAAATTCAGCCATATATCACATGTTAAAATGTCATTGTCTAGACTTAAGTTAAATGTGACATATGTCCCTCTTAATTAACAAATTAATTAAGGTACACTCATATATTATTATTGTTATTTAAAACCTTTTTAAATAACAAGAATAAAAATAATTCATCAACAAATTATCCTTATAATTTGTTCCATCTCTCATGCAAGTTATTTAGAAAACCCATTTTCTAAATTTGGTGTAAATATTTAATTGCATGATCATATCATCAATTTAATATTAATTGGTGTTTGCTAAGCTTGTTATTGGGTATAACCCGACTTGGATCATGACGTACTAACCACATCAATATTTTATGCGTCTTGGGCATATAGAATCCTACAAATATAAACAACCACAATGTGCATAACCATAGCTACTATTGTGACCACACTTGTTTGTCATCACAAGTGTGGTCATTTGGTCTTTCCTAAGGGTTGAATACAACACAAAATTGAGGTCTTCATAGACCCCCACTTGAACTTGCATCCATTGCTTCAAGTCCTTTTATGTCTTCTTCTTGTGCTTCCTTCCCGAGCATCTTCTTTTACAAAATATATATCCTAATACATATTTTCTAGTAAAAGAAAAATACTCCTAATCTATTATTACATCCCAATGAATAAATAGACAAATTACATTTTAAACAAAGCACAACTTAATATACAACCCCATTGAATAAATCAAAACCAAACATTGCATACATCCAAACAACACAAGGTCAAAGGCTAGGTTATGCACTATCATATGAACAATCATTCACATCATTCAACAAACAAAATAAACCCCATCAAACCCTAAATTTTCAGCCAACGTAAACTGAAAATTTGGGTTTGTTTGTCCAAACAAACAACAACCAAACATGTCAACCAATTGATATTTCTATCTTTCAAAGTTTAATCATAAGCATGAAGATATAACTCTAAAAGATATGGGGTTTATTGAATCATCCAAAATCAGCCTATAATTAGTTGATAATCATCCTTTAAAACCAATTTTAAAGGACAAGAACAAGCAAGCTATCCACATAACCGGCTCTTGATGCCATTGATGGGTTTGTAAGAACACAAAACAAGTTTAACCGTTTAAACTTTCTGAAAAACGCAGCGGATATATAGCTTTATAAACTTGTTTATAAGCTGAAAAATATGTTCTTTAGGTGACAATATAAGTGTATAAAACAAACCCATATATCAAAGGATCATTCTATGTGAATAAACATGCTATGTGTGCATAAAACAACATAATATGACAGCCACAAAGGGCTGCCATATCTACCTTTCAGCAACCTTCAAAATCGTGGATGAAGAATGAGATGAAGATGATGATTATGTCGAATATGCAGCTCTCAAAGGAGAGAAGCTCAAGTTGCTATACCCACAAGCTTCTTCCAAACACCTTGCTATGTTAGGGAGCTTTACACCAAAAGAAAACCCCTTAGAAGAAACATTCCGAATCAGCCAAAACAGCCATGAAAAACCGATTTTTCAGCTTTGTTTTGCTCCTTAAATCCGAAAATCAGCTTTCTTCCAAGAGAGAAATGTTTCTTTGTGTGTGAGAAAGAAAGTATTGCATGGAAGGTAGCTTGAATGAATGAATAATGTCTTGTAGAAACCAAGACAAATGTGCTTCCCTATGCCCCTTTGGGCGGCCGCAAGCTACATCCAAAAAGGGTTTCCCACCCTTTTGAGATTTTTATAAAATTCTACTCTCCCATGCATTTTAAGTTATAAAATTAAAACATAGTCTAATTTTATAACATGACACACCTTTTTATTTGACATTATTTAACCAACTTAAATAATGTATCAAATAAATATCTCATGAACAAATTATCCATATAATATTCTTCTATCACAAAAGCAATATTTAGAAAACCAATTTACTAAATAGGTGTCAATATTTATTGTATGATCTTATCAACAAATAAATATTTGTTGGTGTTTGTATAGCTTATTATTGGGTATAAGCCGACTTGGATCATGAAGTACTAAGCGCATCAATATTCTATGTGTCTTGGGCATATGAAATCCAACATAAATAATTAATCAAACAAAAACTAATGCTGATAGATCAATTGATCTAAATCAATGAGCACTTGGCTCTGATAGCACCTGTGAATCCCAGGATCATTCAGGGAATTATCAGCTTAGTTAATGACAAAAAATAATGATCACGGAATTATCATTGATTGTTTTTTGATTAATTGATTTTTGTAATGATGAACAAACAATTAGATCGTGAAACAAACTCGAACTAACGAAGAACAATTGAATAATAAATGAAGAACAAACACAAATGTATCAAAAGTTTCTCATTATGTTTGAATAATGATTACAACAATGAAACGATCAATGATATTGCTAATGCTAGGGTTCTAATAATATATTGGTGTGTATGTATTGTTGTGATAGTGATTGCGGCTGCTAGGGTTTGATTGATGTTTTTCATCTGTAGTTGTCGTAGGCAATCTGGTTATAAAATTATGCACCTAAGCCTCGTATTTATAGGCTTAGATATTTACTGATATGGTAACAGTAACTTCCTTATCGAGGTAAGAAAGTTACTTAGAGAATGTTCTAATTTGACATTCTCTGACTAAAGTGAAAGTCATCCGCAGATGTTGACTATTTACTTTAGTGTTGACATTTGTTAAATTGATGTACTTGTACATCGTGTTGGTCTTCACAGGAACTTTGTGTTCCGCAGGAACTTTGTCTTTCGCAGGAACTTTGTGTTTTGCAGGAACTTTATCTTCCGTAGGAGTTTTGCTCTGATATAAGAGTTTTGCTCTTCCACAGGAGATTAGCCTTCCATAGTTGTTTTACTTGTTCTTCCGCGGCAAGTCAGTCTTCCTCAGGAGATCTGTGAACTTTAAGGGTGATGTTTTAAAGCTTCTGCAGGAGTTCCACGAAGAAGATACTTGATTTGTAGAAGAATATCTACGATGAACCATTTGTTCATCCGTAGATGTTTCCAGCACTTGGTCAATTTTTTTGAAATTGACCAAGTCTAATGTTTTTCATGCACATATACATATAGAACAACATATAATAAATGGGTTAACCTATAAACATATATTGCATACATAATGATGGGAAAATGTCATACCCGAGCCTAGAGAAGTGGGATGTAACAGTTGGTAAACCACAACCAAAATGCAACGGAAACTAAATGGTTTATTACAAAGCATCTCATATATTACCTTAGGATATTGGCTTTGTTTTAATTCACAAGGTGCCACAATCTACAATCTATAGGTATTATGATTAATCTCTTGGTCAATTTTTCTTGAGGCTTCCGTAACTAAGGCTTCTAGGCTCAACTTTTGCCTCCAACATCTACCGTCACTTCTTGCTTCGGCTTTAGATATATTTTACAGCTCATGTAATCTACCTAGCTGTACCTGAAAGACATACTCAAAAGATTTTGTATCAACATAAAGTTGGTGAGTTCAAGTGCTTAAAGTTTAAAAAACAAAAGGGCTCTTTAGAATCCCTTTGTTGCCTTTCAAAACATAAGTTCTTTAAGTCTTAAAACATAAGGGACTCTTGAAGTCCACAATTTAAAGTTTAGCATCAATTATCACTGTTGTGGGGTCACAATCAACCCTGCACTCAGTCCTGGCTAGCCTCTTCTAAAGTTAAGTTGTACCGGTTAACCCCGAAGGGAGAACTGAGCCTCAAAACAGTATACCATACCTACCGGATGGTTCACCATAGTATCTTAAAAAAACCTGTCACATGCCACAAACGATCCCTCAGGATCTCAGTGGGGTACCCTTCCTAATCGGAAGCCACTGTGTGTGGGGGATTCCCCAAATAGATCTATCCATATAAAACTAGCGGTTCACAAAAGAATTAATGATTGTGGTTTATGTATCAGCATGTATCAACAATAACCACAACATACAAGCATCATAAAATAGCACAGTTAATAGTTTCAGTTCAAACAGAGCATGCTTCATCCCCAAAACAGTAGTAAAAAGGGGACACTAGAACTCACCTGGTATCCTTACATAGATCCTGAGCTCGATAAAAAGTGAAGGTTTCCAACAATGCAGACCTAATTTGTACATATGAGACTTATGTTTAGAATTAGCACAATGTTATTACATGCTTGTGGTTGAGCTCTTTAGTTATCTTGCAGTTTGTGATTTGTATCATTGTTGTATCTTAGCTTCTTGTGCAAGTATTAATTGTCATGTGCTGTTGGTACACATGTCCCCAGTTCTAGTCTAGTGATCTTAAATGTAATAGACTTTCATTCTGTAACACATATGTAATGTCGAATCAATGTAATGAAAAACTCTTTAGTGAATGGTTGATTGATTGTTTAATGTCATATCTATTAATATTGTTTGTTGTTACACACGTATATGAACATGTTATATAGGTTATAGAGTTGTTAGACATGTTCTGAATCATTTAAGGTTCAAGAATGTGTTTAACTAAGTATTCTGATTCAGTCGCACGACTGGACCATGCAATGGGCCAATCGCACGACTGAACCAGGTGATTGAATCAATCGCACGATTGAGTCATAACACTGACTCAGTCGCATGAATGGTTCAGTCGTATGACTCAGTCGCCCGACTGCGCCAGTCGCTTGGCTCAGTCGTACGAATGAAAGCTGTAACCTATAAATACCCCTTTATTCGTGGAAAAACGGAACACTTCGAGAATTTTCAACCCTAGCCGTCCCAGATCGCACAGAGCGTCCCTTCCAACTTCACAGAGCGTTTAGATCATTCCTACTTCATTCTTAACGTTTTCTAATCGTTAGGTTTGATCCGGATAACGTTCTCCCTGATTGGATCACCAATCAAATAGAATTCCGCGCTATTTGATTAGGTTTCACGTAGAATCAGTTAGTACTCCATACGTACATGGTCCTAACAAGTGGTATCAGAGCATTGGCTCTTGATTCTTCGTGGATTCAATCTTGTTTGTGAAAAAGTCAACGTTTTTAAGTGAA
Source organism: Flaveria linearis (assembly GCA_024085815.1). NCBI lineage: Eukaryota > Viridiplantae > Streptophyta > Magnoliopsida > Asterales > Asteraceae > Flaveria > Flaveria linearis. Next base: position 73,260,021 of record CM044008.1, on the reverse strand, counting down.
AAGATCTTTTCTTTCTGCTCAAAATCAAGTTTTTACGTGTGCATGTTTGGAAAATTGAGTTTTTTTTCGTGTTGCAGCCGACTAGGGTGTCAAAAATTGCGTTTTTAGGTCAAGGTGTGTGAAAAATCTTGATTTCAGCAGTCTCAGTCGCACGATTATCTCAATCGCACGACTGAACTCCAATTGCCAAGTCCAATCGCACGACTGAACTCAATCGCTCGTTCAATCGCACGATTGACTCAGTCGGTCTGTCCAGTCGCACAACAACCCTAATCGCCTGTCCAGTCGTACGACTCAGTTCAATCGCACAGTGATTGTCTCAGTCGGTCTGTCAGTCGCCCTTCTCAGTCGCCTACACAGATTGTTTTCAAGTTTAAGACTAATTCATCATGGACTCAGAGAATTTCGCATTCTCAGCAGGGAAAGACTCCAGGATACAAAACCTACTGCTACTGGAAAACGAGATTGGAAACCATAATAAGCCACCTAAGCTGTTATCGATTGATGAGTTTCCTCAATGGAAGCAAAGGTTTGAGATTCATCTTAATGGAGTAGACACGAATCTCTGGAATGCTATTGATACTGGTTACAATATGCCAGTTGGAGCTGATGGAATATCCTTAACGTTGAGTGGATTGACGGATGCTCAAAAGATCGCTTACAATGCAGAAAAGAAAGCTTATGCTATGTTGACTCAGTCTATTCTGAAAGAGATCTTCCATCAGTATTCTGAGTACAAGCAAAGTAAAAAGTTCTGGAAGGCTCTTGAAAAAAGGTATGAAGGGAGCACAACGCTTAAGTCATTAAAGGCCAAAGCATTAAAGAAAGAGTTTAACGATTTTCTACCATTAGGAATGAGAGTTTGGATGACATCATTGACCGCTTCTATCATGCGATGAGTGAACTTCACACTCATGGTGTTCAAACGTCTAAGGAAGAAAAGGTGTCAAGTTTGGCTGACGGACTACCAGAGAAGTGGGATTCATTTATTTCCACCTTAAGATACAATTCAGTGCTTGAGACCTGGATATAAATGACTTCATCATGAAACTGAGAGAAGAAGAAGTGAGACATAAGTACAAAGCAAAGAAGGGATCATGTGCTCAGGATCCTTCTCTCTACAATGTGACTCCTACTCATACTGCAAAGTCTTCAAGTGCTCCTCTGCAGACTGCATTTGTTTCTCATACATCTGCAACTGGTCAAAGCTCATCGTCTGGTGGTGAGTCTACTGTTTCATCAGGAGTTCAACACAGTTGTCCTGAAATTCAATCGACAAAGTTAGTGACAGAAAAATTAGGAAAAGTAACTGTGGAAGTGGCAAAGGAACACATGGATCTACTTGCTGCTGTCGTTCATTCCTACGATGGCTTGGTCGCAGGAAAGATAGGTCAAAATCTGGTGGCTACAAAAGATACTACTTTTGGTTTCGACAAGTCAAAGGTCACCTGTTTCAATTGCGGGGAGAAAGGACACATTAAACGGGAATGTGTCAAACCAAAGAAGACTGGCAATGGAAACCCGTTCTCGTCCTTCACCAAACAGGACAAAGAGAAAAAGCAAGCTTCAACAAGCAGTGACTCAAAAGCAATGGTGGCTCAAGGTGATGAAGGACAGGACTGGTCCTTCCGATTCTTATCTGATGGTGAACCAACATTGCATCTGTTGAAGATCTGAATGAAGACTCAGCAAGTGAGGGGGAGAAGTCAGCTGAGCATGACACTGCTGATTTAGATGAAGACATAGCTGCTGTTGATCAACTTGTTGAAAACGAGTTGAATGATGAATCTGAAGCACAATCTGCACCCCAAAATGCTTTCATGGCTGGAACGTCTACATCTGCACAGGTAGAATCAAAAGATGATTTATTTATTAAACATGCTTGTGTTGAATGTGATAAATATAGGGAAAGCGTTGATCTGAAATTTGCTAGGTTATTAGATCATAATGATAACTTAGTAAAAGACTTAAAATTATGCACTGAGGCAAACAAAGTTTTAAAACAAAATGAAAACAGCTATAAGGAAAAGATTGATGCTTTACAGAAACAGTTAAACGAAACTGAAGTTGTTGCATTCAACAAAGAAAATGACATTAAGTTCTATTTAAAGACTATTGAAGAAACTAAAAAGGACAAAGCAATTTTACAAGTTGAAAATGAGTCTTTAAAAGAAAAACTTCACAGTCTTGCTAGTTCTTCACATATTTTGAAAAACTTGGTTAAGGAACGTAACAACGGGGGGGTTTGGGTTATAAGATTGTGCCTCCGCCACATGAGTTTCTTCTGAACATCAAACAATGTCCAATTAATGATAATCCAATAAAGGACCATGTGGTGACAACTCCTCTGGTCAGTGATCCGGACACAGCATTTAAACCTGCTCCTCTGGCTGCTGATCAGACAACATCAACATCAGGCGCAACTGGTAATAACATCACTAAAAACTAGGTGGAAGAGTATGTTCAAGCATCTCTTGGGTTGGATTCAAAATGCGCTATTACACAATCTAAGATTTTCAAAACCACTCAAACTAAACCGGTTAAGAAAGATAACACTCATCTTCAACGACAAGCTAATCATAATGTTAAACAAGTAAAATTTGTCAAGGAAGGTGAACATCAAACGAATGGGACCAGAAAATCCTTACTTGAGGTCTACTCCCCACCCCACAAGAGATCTCTAGTCCTTTTGAAAGGAGATCCCGCTACACTTGTGGTCAACGAGGTCACATCTCTTCAAATTGTCCTCGTTATCAGACACCTAGGATTAAGATTGAACTGGAAAAAGAAGTTAAACAGTTCCCAAAACAGAGATCTAAGACTCCTGTTAGGTCTAACACACCTGCTAGGTCTTATACATCTCCTCAACACCACAGACAACACAGACAAGTCACTAGCAAATCTGTGATGCCTGAGGTGAAACCGGTTTTGGAAACTAAACCAAAGGTTCAAACTGTCAATTAGTCAACTGTTTATCATAAACAATCCTTTCATAAGGATGGTTTATGGAAAGCGAAAACATCTGATGTGTCTGAAAGCAGTGACAAATTGAAGGTTGAGATACCATCATCTGATAAAGGACAGTGGGTTGAGTTCATAATGTGTGATGCCTCTGGGAAACCCAAGCCAGTCAAGGCTTGGGTCCCCCTCCTTAACTAATTGTTTTCTATTATGTGCAGGTTGTCCGCTATAGTGTGTCTACCAATACATGGATTGTAGATAGCGGAGCTTCCAGGCACATGACGGGAAATAAGTCTCTCCTTTTCAATGTCAAGCAAATTAAAGGGGGACATGTTTCTTTTGCTGGTAACAAAGGAGGATACATTACCGCTCAAGGAGAAGTAGGTAATGTAAAGGTAAGATTTGATAAAGTAAATTTTGTTCAACAATTAGAAAACAATCCGCTTTCAGTGTCTCAGATATGTGACAAGGGCTTCAAAGTGATGTTTGACAACCGCAAGTGTTACATTCTGAAGAAAGAGATGGAGGTACCAGAGGAGCAGGTAGTAATGTCAGTATCCAGGTACAATGATTTATATGTATTGGATATGTCTAATGCTTCTAGTTCTGAGTCTACGGTTTAGTGTTTCTTGTCCAATGCAACAGAGAATGAATCCATCTCATGGCACAGAAGAATGAGACACATTAATCATAGTAAGATGAATCATCTGATTCATAACAATTTAGTTGAGGGAGTTACTGTCAAGAACTTCAAACTTCTTGATTTTTGTGTCTCATGCAAGAAAGGAAAGAAGATCAGGAAATCTCACAAGACCAAACACGTCAATTCTATAGAGATGCCCCTAGAGTTACTGCACATGGATCTATTCGGTCCTGTAAGCAAGAAGAGTATCGCCGGAGACTGGTACTGCTTTGTAGTCACAGATGACTACTCATGCTTCTCCTCGGTGATGTTTCTGAAAGCTAAGTCAGAAACGTGTGAGTCATTCAAGGTGCTCGTCACAACATTGGAGTGTCTCTACAAACTGAAGTTGAGGAAGATTCGTTCAGACAATGGAACAGAGTTTAAGAATCAGTGGATGGATGCCTTCTGCAAAGAGAAGGGAATTGTTCATCAGTTCACCTCAGCATACACACCACAGATGAATGGAGTTGCTGAACGAAAGAATTGGAGCTTGATCGAGACTGCACGGACTATGTTGGCGGATTCTAAGCTACCAATACAGTTCTGGAATGAAGCGGTTGCCAATGCTTGCTACACACTTAATCGTGTGCTAGTAGTCAAGTGGCATGGGAAGACTTGCTATGAGTTACTTCAGAAGCGCAAGCCAAATTTGGAGTATCTAGAACCTTTTGGAGCTCCATGTACATTGTTGAAGAAGACTCAGGAGGGAAAGTTCAGCGAGAAAGCCGATCAAGGGATCTTTCTAGGATACAGCATACCCGACAAATGAGTTTACAACAACTCGACAGGTCAGGTAGAAGTGTGGTGCAATGTAGATGTACAAAGATACACCACTCCTCCTGCTGGAAAAGGTCCATCATCATTCTTCGATTACGATGGCTTTTTCAAATCCTTTAACCTTCGTCAGCTTGATTCAGATGAAGACATTGCTACTCAGATGATTTATGATGTTCTAAATATACCCAATCTGGATACAAGCAACACAACACCTGCCAATGCTACTTCGGGATCTTAGACTCCTGCTCAGGACGAGAGTGATGACTCATCAGATGATGAAGAAGCAGCTGAGACTAACATCGAGCATAATGTAAATCAAGAAGTTGGATCATCAGCTGCTGAACCAGCATCGGGAAATCCGGATACTGAACGTGCAGTCACTCATCTTGATTTTGAAGTTGTCGTTCCTACGACACCAGTGACTAGGATCAGTGTGAATCATCCCCCTACATCTATCATTAGGGATATTCAATCCGGTGTGCAGACACAAAATCAGCTATATTCTGCTGACTATGCTGCAGTCATGGAAAAGGGATACGTCAATGACGGTGCTTTCTCATGTTTTGTTTCACAAATCGAGCCTAAGTACGTCAGTGATGCACTAAAGGATGAGGGCTGGGTCAATGCCATGCAGGAAGAGCGCTACAGTTCAAGAAACATGGAGTGTGGACACTTGTTGACAGGCCAAAAGGCATGAAAGTGATTGGTACCAAATTGGTACTGAAGTGCAAGAAAGACGACCAAGGTGTTGTTATCAGAAACAAGGCACGCTCGGTTGTTCAAGGTTTCAGACAAGTCGAGGGCGTCGACTACAATGAAGTGTTTGCACCAGTGGCACGAATGGAAGCAATTTGGATATTCCTGGCCTACGCATCATACATGAAGATCAAAGTTTATCAATGTGACAACCGGTCCCAAGGTCACTATTCTAAACCCTAATTTATTTGCATCATATCCCATCTTATGTGTACTAATAATGGAAACAATTTGATTATATCAATAATATTAGAATCACCAATTGTTATTTGATCCATTTTTATGATTCTATGTGATTTATGTGAATTTAGTCATTTTAAGTCTTGCCTTTTTAGAAAACTTGTGCCCAGGAATATTAATTAGTCACCCTAAATAGAAATCACTTAGTCTTAATTAAAACATATAGGATGTGTGCACACACACACACATACTTGAAATTTTCGGTCCTTGCATGCATGGACATGCACAAGACACTTAATCAACTAACAAAATTTATCACCTAAAATACTACATTATACCACACATTATACTACATAATATCAAATTCTAATTAAAATTAAAAGTCAAATCCCCACAAGATGACAAATCTCGGCCGCCCCTTGAACCCCCAATCACCACTCTTGCTTGCCATAACAATCCACACTTCCTATCACCCATACAACACTCATGCATCTCACTTTTGCAAGACCACTCACTCCATTCCACTCCCTCCTCTCTCTCTCGGATTATTCACACCAGAAAACACACACAACACTCTCTAATCCTCCTCATTTCCAGCTCCAAAATTGCGACCAACAACAGCAACATCATCGGCCAACAACAAACCGCAAGAAGGGTGACCATTTGGTGATGTTTTGAAGCTTGAAACTTGCAAGACTTGAGGTTCCAGCTTTTGTTCGAGGTTCTACAGTCAAGTCCAAGGATATTTCATCCATTCACGACCATCCACACCTTCTAAACCGTGAGATACATCAAGTGTAAGCTCACTATGTTCGGTTTTGGTCATTTTCTCAAGTTTGACTTCATATTTTCACTTAAAAACCCTATTTTTCTTGTTGTAGCAGAAACTTCTCACTACTACCTTGTTCTTGGAGAGCTTTCCACGTTCTTTAAGGTATCCTACAAGTATAACATGTCGATCTATAGGTGTAACAAGAGTTACACCTAGAAAACCCTCTTTTGGGTGATTGTCACCACCCAACTTGTGCATCTTGTAACCACCCAACTTGTGCATCTTGTAACCTTTTAAAACCAACCTTGTAACCTGCTATCTAATGGCGCATTAAACTCCAAATAATCTGCTTTGAATGTTAAAAATAGTTGTACACCATGAATGGAAGGTGTTAACACAAGAACACCATGAAAAACCACTCTTTCTACATGTTACAACAAACCTTAAACACTTTCTTGAAAACCCTCTTAAACAAGGGTCAAAACCTGCTCAAAATGAGTTTTAGACACCCCAACAACCTGATTTTTAAGTTAGATGAAGTTTTGGTAATGAATAAACTCAAGTTACAATGATTTACACAAGTGTAATGGTTGGTTATGGCATTTTCTATGTATTTGAAGGCTATGGATGTGTAGAATGAATAGGACACAATTTGGGACTGTTATTTCAGTAGGTTTTGATGGATATTAAGAGTGTTAATATTGTTTAAACTCTGGAACAAAGGACATGTTGTGTTTAGACCCATTTTGGTCACTTTCGGGACCCGAAAACATGCTAAAATTATTTAAAAACAAGAACTCTTGAGCTATAAACTTTTTAAAGGTAATTCCAGGTTCATTAAGGATTAATAAAGTGTTCTGGAGTTAATGGGAATTTTTAGCGGTCAAAATATAATTTAAATGGATTTTTAAGTGAAAACGGGTGCTAACCGAGAGACGTTTTTAGGAAAATCTATGAAAAATGGATATAAGGTGAGAAATTATAAAAATCATGTCATTCCAGTTGGATAAATAATAAAATAACTTATAAAGTGGAAAGGTTGGTCAAACAAGCTTTTAAAATGGTCAAACCCGGTTAAAAACGCGTTTTAACGGGTTAAACGTAAAAACGAGTCTTCCCACTACTAGAGGTAAATTTTGTGATTTAAAAGGGTGGAAACTTATAAAAATGAATTTAAAAAGTTAGCTACTGGACCTAGACTCAAAAACATGAAAACTCATAGGTAACCATCTTAAACCCTTCGGTTTTACCGTAACCGGCAACGTTAAACGCGTAAATAATAAACCGAGTCCATAAACTGAAAAATTGAGTATATGTTCTTAAAATAAAGTTATATTAAGTTCTTGAAACTTATTTTTGGTTATAATGGTCATCTAATACAAGAAACCAAACTTAAGGGTAGAAACTGTCAATTTAGAAACTTCAGGGGCTAAACTGTAAAATTTTGTTAAACTTCATAATCAACTCCAATAAGCACTTTAGTCACTTTAATAGCATATTTATCATATATTCTGGAATTATTAATGTAAAAACCCTTAATTGTATGAGAAACCTTGACTTTCCATAAAAGGAAACTTTTATGCAAACCCTAATCGAATCAAAGCCGAATCCGACCAACTAAGGCTTAGACACTCTTGATGCACCTTAAATAGGTGTAGAGCAGTAGCTAATCACTTACTATATTCATGTTAGGGTGCTAGACTTGAGATACTCCCGGTACACGAAGGATTTCTTTGCTTAATATCTAAGTTGAGTTCTAGTGATCCCCTTTTTACTTACTATTTTTGGGATGGAACATGCTCTTTTGTGTATGAACTATGATTGTGCTTTATTTGATGCTTGTATGTGGGACTTTTGGATACCTGTTGATACTTATGTCATGATCATTAATTCTTTTGTGAACCGCTTGTTTTATGTGGATAGATCTATTTG